>PVKC010050706.1:0-10518 GCA_004027635.1 Crocidura indochinensis
AAGAAAGAGAGAAAGGAAGGAAGGGAGGAAGGAAGGGAGGGAGGAAGAAAAGAAAAGAAAGAAAATAAATGAAAGAAAGAAAGAGAGAAAGGAAGGAAGAGAGAAAGAAAGAAAGCTCCTTTTTCAGGTGTTGAATATTTTCTTTGTTTTTACTTTTCTCTAGCTGAAGCCCATCTAAGAGCTGGCTCTATTGCAGCATCTGTTGTTGCAGCTGCTTATTCTGTACAGTCATCTCGTCATAGCTGGACAGATGATCTTGAATTTTGCCCAGGCCCTGCTACAGTTGTTGGAGATTTTTGAACTGCTCCTGGTGCCAAGACAGAGTCTGCCTGTTCTGCTCTTTCACCAGTGGGAATAATGCTGGAAGTGAGAATGAGCAACAGTGATAGCATGATCCTGAGTTGGGACAGGCAACGCCTCTCGAAGTTCAAGGCAGATAGGACATGGGACATTCAGCTAGTTCCCTGTGCAAGTCCTAATGAACGTTCTCTCAAGACCTTGAAGATGGGGCTTTGGTCTGTCGCAAGGCCACTGGCTCCATGCTTCATTCTCCCACCTCCTTGGAACATGATTTAATGCTCTGGAGTCTCAGTGCTGCTGTGTGAACTGTGTGTTGTAAAGTTCATGTTAGCTCATGGCTGATATCACCCCTCCTCCATCTATTTCTAGCAACTCCCTGATATCTTTTTTGACCATTAACTCTAGGTCTTTATGTCATAGATATCCTGGCACCTCCACTTTCTGTTTTCTGATGGAACTGCCTTAGTTTTCTGTCTGATACTTTCCCCTAGGAGCATGAGCTTCCATCCCCTCAGTGGAACATGACCTTATTCACCCTGGAAGAACTGGTGGGATAGTCAGCATCTCAATAGATTCCACCTTAGTGAACTCATTCTATCATGCAACTCTCTCTGCTCTCTATTTTGTTTCCTTTCTCAGGGAATATGGAAAGGAAAGTAAAATACTAAAGCCCATCCCAAAATTCCTTACTCAAAGAAGCAATGAAGAGGGCAGTGAAAACTTCCTCAGCTGCAGAAAAACCAAGCAGTTTAATGTTTCATGTCTCCTTTTCCACATTATATTGACAAAGTTATTTTCTATTTGTTTCTAGAAAAGGACACTGACATGAAAGGGCACAGAATCCTCAATGATTATTAATTAAATTGTGCTCAAACTTATATGGGGAGTGAAAGGCATGTATGTAATTCAACTTGCTTTTCATAACTCCAAAGTCTGGGGCAAATCCAGGGTGAATGTAGTAGAGAAGTGAGCATGTGAGTTGTTGGAGATCAAATGATAATGTGAGGGCAAGAAATTGAGTGAAAATGTCCAAATTCCTAAAGAATAAAATATATAGGAATAAACTCAAGTAAATTTTTATACAGTGGATGGAGTAATAGTGTGTCAACCAGGTTGCAAGGACCTGCCTCTAATCCTGTGCACACCATAGTGTCCCAACGTCTCACCTAGTGAGATCTTTGAGTACAATTTGATGTGGGCACAAAAGAAAATAGCTGTCAGGTGAAGTAGTAATGTTTTGGACATAATGAAGTCCAGAGATGGGCCTTAGCAATATGCAAGATTGCCAGGTCTCCTATCATTCCAACTGGACATAGTAACACATGACTAAAAAATATATAAAGCTTTATGATCTTGTGAAATTTGGAAATTGATCCAAGGACTGGCTCTAGTTTATAGGGGGAAAGTCCTGATTCTCCCTCTTTCAGTTCACGGAGGAGAACTTATGAAATGTATCTAGGATTTTGGAGACCTGAGCCCAACGAGGTCTGGGTTAGGTGAAGGAAGTAGGGTATGGGTCCAGTAGAAGAGATTCTTGGGGGTCACTTGTCTAGTTTCCCAGACAGCACTGGGTGAGGACAAAGACAAAGACTCAGGCAGCAACCATAAGACACAAGGGTCTCAATCTGGGGCCACTGACCACACACACTGACCCTAGTATTAGACTTGTCCAGATCCTGCCTCAGCATTTTATTTCTTACTATTATTTTGGCTCTTGCCAGTGTCATTTGCTTTTTCTCTTCAAGGAGCACCTTGAGGTAGGGGGATTGGGAGGTCATTAGGGGGTTCATCGTGCTCGATTAGTAGGTGTCCACCAGGATTCTCCACAATGAACGACTTGACTTTACCATGGAATGAACAACGCAATTAATATATGAGCTGTGGGCAGAGCTCAATGTCTCTCACCTCATTGGCCAGTGAGAAATCCAGAACCCTGCAAGAGTGCTGAATCCACCCCCATGCCAATGGGATGATGACAGCACCAAGGAGCCTGAATACGCGCCTGTGCCTGTGTGTCACGTGGCTGGATAGGCAAAGAGATGCTCTCCAGACACCATGCTGTCACCAGAATGGGGATTTGGAACGCCAATGCTCAGCTTGAAGCAGAGAGAATCCCACGAAGGAAAGAACCTCTTTTCCTGAACAGAACATTCTTGCCTCTCTATAGTTCAGTCCATTACATTCTCCTTCCCAGGAATCAAGTGAGGAAGGAAAGGAGGGAGGGAGGAAGTGAGGAACAAAAGGCGGGAGGGAGTAGGGAAGGAAAATAGATAGAATGATGTCAATTTTTTTAATGTGGGGGTTCTAATTAAAGAAGGAATAACAAAGTGAAAGTGAAATACAAAAAAACACAGAAACACTGGAGACACATAGTAAACATGTCTATGTTTTCTATTTTTTTCACTCTGGATATAGAGTACTGTAATATTCAAACAGTATATGTATAGGTATATGTATATGTTATGCCTCTATGTATGGCAGTATATGAAATCTTGGGAACAATTTCTTCCTTACAAAGCTGCAGAGGAGAAGCTCTCATAGGTTTAAAAATAGTGCTCTCAAACCCCTTAGAGGCAGAATATAAGAGCAAAGAGATTTAAGATCTCATGGAATTAGGCAGATAAGCCAGGAGTAAGCCCTAAGAACCACCAACTGCAAACAATATATATCAATATATATATATATATATATATATATATATATATATTGGAGTTTTCCTTGAAACCGAGATATTTGAGACTAAATCACATCTCATTTTTCCTATTTCTCACTTTTGGGTTGAAAATGTCTATACAATCCTTATTCTAATACTCTGTTTTGCTAACATAATTCTTGTTTTGGTTTTACAAATGCATAGAGGAAAAGCAATTTGTTAAGAAATTTCTTAAGAAATGAATCATATTCTATATATCTCCCATTTCTGATGAAAATAATCTTTATGTAAGGTGATTTGGGTTTTAAAACTCTAGAATTGATGTTTAAATAATGTTTTAAGATGTTTTGATGGATTGGATTGGAGCACAAAAGTCAAATACTACATGTAGAATGTATTCCCCCAAACTCCATGTTGATATTTTCCCTCTAGCTGAGCATTAAGTGGTGGTATTTCTCTTATGATTATGTGGCATAAACGATGCTTTTATGAAAGGGATAGAACCCTGAAGAGAGCTAATGCAGTAAGCATCATCCCCCTGGTTCTATGAACCAGAATTCAGTTCTTAGCCACGTAATGAATCTGCTAGCAGTTTCAACCTGCACTTCCAAATTCTGGAAGTATGAGAAGTAAATCTGTTATTTATACGTAAAATAGTACTTTTTTAAAGTACCAAGAGAAAACCAAGAGAGATTGCATCTCTTCCTTAGCGAGTTGGAGGTAAAGATTTCCCTGTCCTACATCTTAAAGTTCATCAGTACTTACACTGTAGTATATTTACTTTCAGTTGCTTTGTGACACATGTAGTGATTTTTTTTAAGTTACTTTGACTTATTTTGAGAAAAAATCATGTATATTCTGAGTATTCCATTAATTCTGTTACGTTTAGTTGGGACAAGAAGAAAAATTTGCTTTCCTATTTTTACTAAATTTAATTTTCTGTCAATAATAAGCAAATGTTTCAATTGGTTTAGTACTTTTGTTTTTGTTTTTTGGGCCAAACCCAGTGATGCTCAGGGGTTACTTCTGGCTATGTGCTCAGAATTGCTCCTGTCTGGGGGACCATATGAGACTCCAGGGATTGAGCAGCGGTCTGTTCTGTACCAGCTGTGTGCAAGGCAAACAAACTACCACTGTGCCATCGCTCTGTCCCCACCCTGTTTTTTCCTTTTTATTTGTTTGTTTTATTTTAGGGTCACACCTGGCGATGCTCAGTGGTTACTCCTGGCTCTTCATTCAGAAATTGCCCCTGGCAGGCTCATGAATAGCAGTATTTGAACCACCTTCCTGGATTGGCTGTGTACAAGGCAAATGCCCTACCACTGTACTATCTTATAAGACATTAAAGAGTCATAAACTACTACCTAAGACAGAAAAAATGACATTAGCTGATGCATAACATGAAGGGAACAAAATCAATGCTCCAAATTGCTTTATATTTATGCTTGAATTTAGAGTTATATGTTATTTACTAAAGTGAAACAACAAATAGCACACATTTCTATCAGCTAGTGTTTGTGTAAAGAAAAAATATAACTACAAAATGCAATATTTTACAACAAAACTGATTTTTAAACACATTATACTGAGATAATTCAATAATAAAAGAATGTGGTATGATTCCATTTCCATAAAGTTTTTTGAATAGTTCAGATAGAAACTATTACTTGATTGCTTAAAGGCAGAGAAATGGAAAATGAGTGCTATTGTCTTGTTTTTTTTTTTCTTTTTTTTTGGTTTTTGGGCCACACCCAGTGACGCTCAGGGGTTACTCCTGGCTATGTGCTCAGAAGTCGCTCCTGGCTTGGGGGACCATATGGGAAAATGGGGGATCGAACTGTGGTCCGTCCTAGGCTAGCGCAGGCAAGGCAGGTACCTTACCTCCAGCGCCAGTGAGTTATTTTCTTTGGTTTTCCTTTTTGATGTGACACATATGATATAAAAACTGGACTATTGGGATATTTACACCAAAATATCTACATGATATCAAATTAAATCTTCATAAACTTGTAATTACAGTCATGTTCCACCTTACTTATAAAAAAATTCAGGAGGGGTTAGAGTGATAACACAGCGAGTGGGACATTTGCCTGGATTTCAGCCAGCCTGGGTTCTATCCCTGGAATCCCATATGGTTCCCGAGTCTGCCAGGAGTGATTTCTGAGTCACAGATCCTGAAGTAACTCCTGAGCACTGCCAGGTGTGGCCCAGAAACAAATAAACCAATAAATACATAAATAGAATATTAAAAAAATCAGCTTGGAATTAAACTTGAATTTGGTTTTGGGACCAGTACTCATGGCTTATTTGTGCTTTTGCACTCAGGGGTCACTTCTGGTAGGACTTGAAAATCAACTTGGTCTGTTGCATGTAAAGCAAATTCCCTATATGTTGTAATCTCTCTCTCTCTGGTCCTTTGTTTGGATTTTATTCTTTATTTAACAGAAATTGCATTTTCTATATAATAGTGGCTTGTAGTATATGAACATATGTTCAACTTCCAGCTGAAGGTGCAAGCAAGAACTTATAAGTTTTAGCTACTTTAGTTCTAAATTTTGAATGTTTGGTTCAAATATCCAACTTTGCCACTTACATGTAGAAACATTTATCTAAAAGTTTACTTTTAAAGTCAAGGGAAATCAGATGTAAAACACTGTAGGTCTTACTATAGATCCAGCTATTACCTGGTAAATAAGAATGATATTTTAACAATTTTAAATAAAGATGATTATGTGCTTCTATGACCATCAGATTTTCCTATTATCTTTATTTTTATGACATCCCAAACAAAATGACTGCAATTCTACATATAATATGGACCACAGATTATTACTATTAAATGGGCATTTTCTAAGAATGTTTTGAAGGTGAGTACAGTTATAGAAATAACTACACAGAGAACTTCCATATTCACATGAATGAATGAGGGTACTGTAAGTCTGTCTGGAGTACAGGTGGGGGAGGGGTGGGAGGGAGGGAGAATTGGGTGGTGGGAATGTTGCACTGGTGAAGGGGGTGTTCTTTACATGACCGAAACCTAATCACAATCATATATGTAATCAAGATGTTTAAATAAAGAAAAAAATGTAAATAAATAAATAAATCTTCTCAGTGTTAAGGGAAAAAAAGAATGTTTTGAAGAGTTTGATAGATGAAAAGAATAAGATTAATTCACTAAGTATCTTTCAGACTATCAGTTCATATATAAAGAATGAAGGTACATGAGATAAAATTATTATTCTACATCTTAACAACTAAATCACTTATTTACTGTAGAGTATTCTTAGAGTTATTCTGTTATTAGTTCTGTGCTTATCGTCCCACCTGGATTTTCCAGGTTGGGCGATTGAGTGAGAAATAAAAGAGTTTGTGGGGGAGGCTATTGAGGCTTTTTGCCAGAGCTGACGGCTGGGTCAGAGGGTTGATTGAGCTGTCCTCAGACTGACAAAAAACTTTCTTGGCCAAACCTTTGGTCCCTTAACTTGCTTTTTTGAAGTAAATTATTTGTAGCACATTAGTTGCCCTGGTCTCCTCCAAGAGGAGGACAGAAGAATGAGGTTTAATATTTCTCTCTGGGAGTTACTTTTGGACTCACAGACCACCAGCAAGGGGTTCGACCTCCCCCACTAATTCTAAGAATATTCTACAATTTACAACAGTGTTAGGGATAGAATTCCACATGCAATGTTCCACCACTTTTGTCTCTACCAGTGTCAGCTATGGTTTATTTTCTCTCTCTTTTCCTCTCCATTCTGTGATATTTGTAGACCAAATCAAATTTTCTGTTTCCTTTAATGATTTCCTGTTCCATACTATTATTATATATCTTAGTTATATTATTTTACATTTTTCAACTTGGAAAATCAAGTTGAAATATGTTATTCATTCTCACATAAATATCCTATCCCAAACTTAAATTATTTTCATATTCCTTCTATGAAAAATATTCACATCACATCTATACAACTCATGATTTTATGTGTATAAGCTTTGCATCTTCAATTCTAATTTTCTCCAAACTTAGAATGAATGCTATTAACAGAACCAATTAAAAGAATAAAGTTCACCAATGTATAAATTAGAGCTGACTAAATTAATAATTCCTTCATGATTTCAACAGAGTTCCAGGTTAATAGATTCCAAGGACAGATCATAATTAAAATACCTGTAATTTGTCTTGATTGAAAATAGATTTATACTCTCAATACATACAAAATTTATACATGAATATATAAAATTGATATTTCTAAAATATTTACAGTAGAATAGCTTCTGCCTAAATGCCTAAATGGCATTTGAATGGAAATTTTTATGCTTGTTTTCTGGATCAAAATAAACGTTCTCTCTTCATAAAGAATATGGTAACTGTGGGTGTCTCCTCCCCAACTTCTTTTATTATTTTTATTTTTGGTTATTGAACCACACCCGGTAATGCTCAGGGTTTACTCCTGGCTATTCTCTCAGAAATCGCTCCTGACTTGGGGGACCATATGGGACACCAGGGGATCGAACCAGGGTCTGTTCTAGGATAGCACGAGCAAAGCAGACGCCTTATGCTGCCTTACCTCTTGTGCCACTGTCCCTGCCTCTGCCTCCTCCCCAACTTCTAATTTATCCCACCTGAATGATCAGAACTGCCCACACCTGGAATGGGCAGGTAAAGGAGACTGGCTTAGTGGGAGAGAGGGATTAAGGAGAGTTAGAGAAGTGGAGCAGAAACGAGAATCAAAGAATCAACAGCGAGATTCAACAGAGAAATTCAGCATTAGATTCACTATCAGCAGTTGAGCATCAGCAAAGAAGCATCAGCAGTAGCATCAGCAAAGGGAGTTATTCAGCAAAGAAGCCTGGAAAAAACAGCTGTAAGCGAGACAGAAACCGAGAGAGCCAGAGGAGTAGTGAAATAGCTACTAGGAAAAAGCTAGCATAAAAGCCATGTGAGGAAATGTATATGCTAGGTTAGAACTGTGAAATAAAGCTGACTGACTCCTGGAACTTCATCTGACTGCTTTGTGAATCTCTCTGCCCTCACCCTGCAGCTTTAGATCCTCTGTCGTAAGGGGCAGCAGGAGCCAGGCCCAGCTAGCCGAGAAAGGCCTCACCATCCCCATACCAACTCTAGGACTCTTTAATTTTGATATAAGACAACGAATAGCTAGTTGTAAAGTACTTCTCAAATTCTTTTGAATTGTGCTTAATAGTCTTTCATTTGCAGGAAGAGAAATTTGCCTTAATAAATCTTGAGATTTATAACTTTTATTACCAAAATCACTCTTCTTTATATTTTCACTTTATTTTCTAAAAAAAAAACAAACAAAATTTTGTCAGGAAGGCCTGAGAATTCATACTTTCCTATGTTTAAATTTGTAATATAATTTTTATAATTTTATAAATTAAAAATTTAAATTTATAAATTTTAATTTATATTTTACAGACAATTTTCTTTCTCAGTTTTCCCATGAGAGTGCTGCTGATACTTGGCAACCAAAATATTTAATAATATTACAAAGTATTTGCATATAATGAGAACTAATAATACATTTTAATGGAAAATTATGGACAGGAGTGATGGTACAGATATTAAGTCACCTACTTTACATTTCGCTGATCCAGGTACAGTCTCTAGCACTGAGCATCATGCAGAAAAATAGCATCAGTTGTGAGCTAACCAGACCCTACTCTACCTTCCTTGCCACTCTAAAACAATAGCAAAAGAAAGTTGTGTACAATAGAAAATTTTAACCTCTGCGTGTCACCAAGTAAACTCTTCGCCTTCATTAAAAAGTAAAAGTTGATACAAAAAAAATCCACATTTTCAGTATTTGAAAAAAATGAAAATAACTACAAAGTATATGTCTATTATATACTTGATTGCTATTTAGATTATCACTCAAGACAAGATATCAACAAGATATTGTCATTCCTGATAGAGAAGTAATGTACAAGTTGTTGTATTTTTATGAAAGCAAAGCTAATCTTGCCATTTCTACATTTCAATTTAAGTTATTTATGTTTTCTTCACATGGTATATCATTTCCTTGATGTTTTCTCAATTTTTAATTTTAGTTTAAATTTTATAGGGTTCATGCCTGCTGGTGCTTAAGGAACCAGGTAGTGAAACTAAAAGCATCAAGGAGAAAGCATCACTCTCCAAACAAGTGGGAGTAGAGATAAACAGATGGAACCATATAAATATGAGAGTTTTTGCACCTCAGAGGAAATACTGAGTAGGATACAAAGGCCACCCACATAACTGGAAAAACTATTCACCCAATAACCATCAGATAAGGGGCTTGTATCTAAGATACACTAGTACTCATAGAACTTAAGAAAAAAACATTAAACCCCATCAAAAAATGGGGATAAGAAAAGAACAGACACTTTCTCAAAGAAGAAATATGAATGGCCAAAAGACACATGAAAAAATGCTTCACATCACTAATCATCAGGGAGATGCAAATCAAAACTATGAGGTATCATCTCATGTCACAGAGATTGGCGCACATCACAAAGAATGAGAATAAGCAGTGCTGGAGGGGATGTGGAGAGAAAGGAATTCTTATTCACCGTTGGTGGAATGCTCTCTTGCCCATCCTTTATGGAAAACGATATGGATTCCTGAAAAAACTGGAAATTGAGTTCCCATATGATCCAGCTATACCACTCCTAGGAATATATTCTAGGAACCCAAAAATACACCTACATTTGGGGCCCGGGAGATAGCATGGATAGCGTTTGCCTTTCATGCAAAAGGTCATCGGTTCAAATCCCGGTGCCCCATATGGTCCCCCACGCCTGCCAGGAGCAATTTCTGAGCATGGAGCCAGGAGTAACCCCTGAGCACTGCCGGGTGTGACCCCCAAAAAAATTAAAAAAAATACACCTATATTCATTGCAGAACTATTTACAGTAGCCAGACTTTGGAAACAACCGAGATGCCCTTCAACAGAAACTGAAACTGTGGTAGATATAAACAATGGAATATTATGCAGCTATCATGGGAGATGAAGTCATGAAATTTTCCTATACAAGATATGGATGTACATGGAAACTATTATGCTGAGTGAAATAAGTCAGAGGGAGAGACACACACACACAGAATAGTCTCACTCATCTATGGGTTTTAAGAAAAATAAAAGACATTTTTGCAATAATTCTCGAAGACAAAGGTAAGGAGGGCTGGAAGGTGCAGCTCACGATATGAAGTTCACCACAAAAAAGTGGTGAGTGCAATTAGAGAAATAATCACACTGAAAATTATCCTAACAATGGAATTAATGAGGGAAGTAGAAAGCCTGTCTCAAGTCTGGGGAAGGAATGGGGAAGAGGGAAGTTTAGGACACTGGTGATGGGAATGTTGCACTGGTGAAGGTGAGTGTTCTTTATATGACTGAAACTCAACTACAATCATATTTGTAATCAAGGTATTTAAATAAATATATTAAATATTAAAAACAGGGCGTATGTTTCTAAGAAAGAAAATGTAAAAGAGAAAGAGAAAGAAAGGAAGAAGGAAAGAGAAAGAAAGAGAGAAAGAAAGAAAGAAGGAAAGAAAGAAAGAAGGA
>PVKC010050707.1:0-10535 GCA_004027635.1 Crocidura indochinensis
AAAAAAAAGAACACAACACAATGTGTTTTTCTATTCTACATTCTTCCAGTTTTCCCTGAAAAGAAAAGCTGTCATGAAAAGAGAAAACAGACAGGATTGTATCAGGTGAAAGATGTTGAAAAATAAGCATGTGGAGTTAAAAAAAATACATCAACTGCAGACATTTTTGCAGTGAGAAAAGGAGGAAAATAAACTGAATTATTTAGACCACTCTTAAAGGTATATATGTGTCTATATATTAATTTTTCCTGTTTAAATAGATATGCTGCCAGGTGATAGGAATTGAAAAGTTCTAAAAGTATATTCTACTATGTTTGCTGCTGTTCATTTTCTCCTCCTCTTTTCCAGTCCCCAGCCTGTGCTTGCAAATCTTACACAAAGTACCTGGCACAGAGAAAATCCATCTTTAAGCATCTGTGGAAAGGTTCATAAATTTGAAGTGCCGTTTTTATAAAGAAGCATAAAACTTTCCTTATGCACAATGATATTTTATATTTTGGAAACGACACTCAACTGATGTATGTATGTTTTTATAACTTTGATGACAACCTTATGTATCTTGGAAAGTATCTTTAAACAGCCCAAAATTTCAACTTGTTAAGGAGTACAAATTGGGTAATAGAAAAAAAGAATATGAATAAAATTGAAAATTCAAAAAGTCGAGGCCAGAGCGGTGGTGCAAGTGGTAGGGAGTCTGCATTGCACGTGCTAACCTAGGCCGGACCGCGGTTTGATCCCCTGTGTCCCATATGGTTCCCCAAGCCAGGAGCAATTTCTGAGTGCATAGCCAGGAATAACTCCTGAGCGTTACCAGGTACGGCCTAAAAACCATATATATATATATATATATATATCAAAAGTCTTCCTTAGTGTCAGATGTCAATGTCCAATTGCCCATTTTTAAATTTTATTTTATTGAACCATTGTGACTTATAAAGTCCTTTATAGGGGCCAGAGCAATAGCACAATGGATAGGGAGTTTGCCTTGGACAGAGCCAATCTAGGTTCAATCCAAAGCAAGCCCTGAGCCTGCCAGGAGTGATAGCACAGAGCCAGGATTAACTCCTGAGTGTAGATGGGTATAGCCCAAAAACAAAAGTTATTTATAGTTGGGTTTCAGACATACAATAAATTAGAGCTAGTTCCACCATCAGGATCAATCTCCCTTCACTGATATTCCCAGAATGTATCCCGTATCACCACTCTTTGTCTCCAGCCTGCCAGTTTAACAGGCTCACTTATAGTTTAGGTTGTTAGAGTTTGGGTCTCTTGAGTTCATTGAACATGACTGTAGCCTAGCCTGTACTTGATACCATGACAGTATGTTTTAGGGGTGGAGAAACCCTGTATCTCTTAGGCCAAGGGAATTTTCTTTCTAATTTCCCCAAAAATGACTGTGTTTATGCAAACAACAACAACAAAACTTGCCACACCAGCCCCCCGTCCTATTTTATTTTTTAATTTGGTTTTATTTTGTTTTTTCTTTTTCTTTCTTTCCTCCTTTATTTTATTCTTTTGGGTGGGGAGGGGTTGGGTCACACCCAGTGGCACTCAAGGGCTGCTCCTGGCTCTGTGCTCAGAGGTCACTCCTGGCTCAGAGGACCATGTGGGATGCCAGGGTTCAAACCCACAC
Organism: Crocidura indochinensis; assembly: GCA_004027635.1. Classification (NCBI taxonomy): domain Eukaryota; kingdom Metazoa; phylum Chordata; class Mammalia; order Eulipotyphla; family Soricidae; genus Crocidura; species Crocidura indochinensis. The sequence goes on from PVKC010050707.1 coordinate 1,634, forward strand.
CGCCCAGGGTGGGCCTATTATAAGCAAATGTGCTTGCAAGCACTGCTGTGCTACCATTCCGGCCCCACTCTTTCTTCTTTTAAATTTAAATTCATTGCTTCTACACAGAGGATCATACCCACTTTTAATTTTTTTTCAACAGAACCATATAGAACATGTATCAGCTTGTTCTGCCTCATAAATTGAGGGAGGGAAAAAGTGGAAGTTACCAGGAGCAAGCAGTCTCACAAATATTGAGTGAAAATAAAAAATGATCAGCCCTAAATACCCAACCCAAAGTCAATGACAATAGAATCAAGAGACCCAAACTACAACAAGCTATACACAAAAGGGACATGTTACACTAGCAGTCCTAGGAGCTAAGGGTGGAGGTATGGAAAGCATGCTGGGAATAGGGCCAGAGGAAGGTGAACACTGGTGATGGGAATTGCCCTAATTCACTGTCACTATGTACCTTAAATTATAACTGTGAAAGAATTGGTCTCAAAAAAAAATTTTTTAAAAATGACTGGGAGTCCATGGTAGGAAGTTTTCCACAAAGAGGGATGAATGCAATTAGGGTATAGGGTATTGAACATCCACTATGATAGCAGTAGTTGGCAGTAGTTGGAATTGATCACTCTGGTCAAAAATTGGGTGCTGATAGGAAATATATTGATATGCATGGTACCCCTTCATTAGTAATAGTGCAAACCACAATGTCAAAAAAGAAAGTGAAAAAAAAGAAAGTGAGAGAGAGAGACAGAGAGAGAGAGACATAGACAGAGAGAGAGAGACAGAGAAGTAAAAAGCCTGCCCCAAAGGCAGGTGAGGGAAGGTGGGTGGGAAAGCAGCTGGGGACATTGGTGGCAGGAAAAATGCACCTGTAATGGATGGTGCACATTCTATGACTAAAATTCAGCCATGAACAACTTTGTAAGCATAGTGATTAGAGTAATTAAATAAAAATAAATAAAAATAAGAAGTAATTGGGAAGGCCAGAGTGATAAGACAGTGAGTAGAGCATTTGCCTTGAAGTGGCCAGCCTGGGCTGTTCTCTTGCGTCTGATATGGTCCCCCCAAGCATACCAGGTGTAATTTCTGAGGAAAGTCAAAGGTAACTCCTGAGCATGCCAGGTGTGCTCCAAAACAAAACAAAAATGTGACTAGGGACCAGATTTAGTAATATAGGGCTTACAGTATTTGCTATGCATCTGAGCTACCCAGATTTTATTCTCAGATTCACAAATAGTCTCCCTTAGCACCAACAGAAGAGATTCTTAAACAGACTATTATAACCCTGAGCACTCTGTTTATGGCCCCCAAGGCCAACCACCCACCCATCTCCAAAAAAGAGGGCGACTCTTTGGGTCTTGAAGCACAGAGTACTTACATGTTTAAGGAATTACCAGGTGCAACCCTGATGGATCCAAAAGCACCATTACCAGTACATAGAACTATCAGTGCTGTAGTTCTGCTGGGAGTGGGCTTCTGTTTGCTAAACATTTCTGTGGATAACTCTATTAATAAAAAATAAAAAATATATCACAGAGAAAGTGAAGTAAAAAGTAAACAGTCTAGCTTACCCTTTGAACTCTGGCATTTCTTGCTAACATATTAATTTTCCAGTAATTGCTCTCAGTTGGATACTGATTTCCCTAAAATAGATGAAATTTTCTTGCAAGTTATGCTTCTTGTGTTTACATGGGTACCAAGTCCTTAGACTTCGGTTTGAGAAATGCCAATGAGAAGAAATTGTGACTTAAGGTTCTGTACAAAGTAAAGTTGGACTCGCAAAACTAGAAAACTGAGGATTTACTCTACACCTCAAAGGGAAAAGTGACATTTTCAGCTTTTGCTGTTCAGTCGGGACTAAAGCTCCTTCCAACTTAAGATGGGAAAACAAAAGTAAATCGGAGACATTTGAAAGGTCAGTAATATATGACAAAGAACTGAATTCTGTGGGGAAAAAAATCACTACTTTGAAAGGATAAAGCTATCCACTCAACCTTCAAATAAGCTAATTAAATGATACCTTTCTAAAGAAAAAATGTGAAGTCAGATACTTCACAAAATAATAGCCTAAGTTTCACTGAAATTCAATTTTATATAACCAAGAGTTCTTAAATGTCATTCAGATCCTTACATAAATGGTATCAATAGTGATATAAAGAGATATTTTATTGATCATATGATTCAAATTTCTAAACTTTCATGCTCCTGAGCTTCATTAATTGAGATCTAAGCTTTCTTTGTCTTTCATATTATGTCTGTTTCAGGAACAACTGGGGGTCATTCACACAGTTTATCTTCCATATGAAACTGTGTTTATTTTTATATACTGGAAAAATATATAAATATATACCTTCCCATCTCTCCCTAGTTCTTATCACTTGCATATGTTCCTTCTGTTTTTCCTCTTAACATCAATAACAATAAAAAAAACTATTTTAATTGTATACTATTAAAGTCTTAAGAAAAGACTTTAGTTTTAAAGTGTAAAACTTGCCTGTCAACTGTCAGTGTAAAACCTGCCTGTCAATTGTTCTGAAAATATTTATACTTTGTTTTTTACTTTTCAGTTCATTTGTAATCTTAGTTTTACTTTAACAATGCATCATTTTTTTTAAAGATCACTTTTATTTATTTTTTGGGGTGGTGGGGTGGGTTTGTGGGCCACATCCAGCAATGCTTAGGGGTTACTCCAGGCTCTGTGCTCAGAAGTTACTCCTGGCAGGCCTCAGGGGACAATATGGCATGCTGAGGATCAAACCCATTCAGCCGCATGCATGGCAAATATCCTACCTGCTGTGCTGTTGCTCAGGCCCCTGCAACAGAATTTTTGTAGGAGACTTAGGGAGCTGTTGTAAGAGGCAGAGGCCACCACAGCCATGATCAGCATATTTCTTTATGGTGCTTGGTTGCTTTCTCTCCTCTACCTCCTCTCTCTTTTTATTATTATACCTTTATTTAAACACCATGGTCTCTCTCTCTCTCTCTCTCTCTCTATTTGTGCCTACATTTATATATATGCATTCAATAGTTTTCTATATAACATTAAAACTACCATTTTACTAAAATGCACTAGTTTCTAGAAAGCATAAAATTTATCCACAAACCAAAACAAAAGATTAAAATTAAATTTCTGGGAATAACAACAATAAAAAAGCCTCTTGGGATCACAGAGTAGATAACTTAGTTGGCTTGAGAGTCTGTAATAAAACAACTAAAACAAATGGATTATAAAACCAGAAATTTATATCTCAAACTTTGGGAAAATTGGAGTACAAGACAAGAATGTCAGTATGGTTGAGTTCTGGTGAGGGTTCCCTGCTGGGTGGTGTACTCCAGATTTGTCATTATTTGCTTTCACAGTGGAGAACAGAGAGGAGAAGTAGGGTCTCCAAAAGGCACTAATCCCACTCAACAGAGTTCAATACTCATGACCTGATCAATCTTAATTACTTGTTCAAACATCCACTTCTTAATACAATGTTTTGATTGGGGAGGAAGGACCCATATATGAATTGGGGGAGTACACAAGAATAGAGCAAAATTTTACATCAGGTAGGATGTCGAAAGGAGTCAGAATTTACCAACCTAAAATATATCATTTGGCATAAGAAATTATTTGAGCTAAAGAAACTTAAAGATGTACCAAGTAAAAAGGTGGTAGGAATTTCAGTCTTTTCCCTAAAGGAAGTATTTATGTATTTAAGGTAACATAAATTTTCATGTACATGTGTTTCCCTTTTCAGGAAGAGTGGAACTATTGATCTGCATAATAAATCTTGCTCAACAACCCTTATCTGCTTTATATTTCTATGCCTTCTGATAATATACTATTCTTGAAAGCCTCAGAGTTCTTACTGTCTAGTCATTGTTCCACAATATATATTCTTTATTTAAATAATATATATGTAGATATATATACACACATTAGATCTCACTGGCTTTTTGATTCCAAGTCCAACATATGCATAAACCTATTAATATCAATTTTTATTTTTATTTTATTTTATTTTTTTTGGTATTTGGGCCACACCCGGTGACGCTCAGGGGTTACTCCTGGTTATTTGCTCAGAAGTCACTCCTGGCAGACACGGGGGACCATATGGGGAACCGGGGGATCGAACCGCGGTCCGTCCTAGGTTAGCGCAGGCACCTTACCTCCAGCGCCACCGCCCGGCCCCCTGATATCAATTTTTAAACATGGCATAAATAGTACAAAGCTAATGCACATTGATTTTTACTGATACATACCTGAAACCTCTATAATATCATAATGCAATGATAATTATATTTTGAAAAACATGCATGTTCTCCCATTACTCTTTTGACAACTTAATTTTCAGGCATCCAAAATAATAAAGATCAAGAGAATATAGAGGAAAATTGTTTTCACTCTAGCAAATGTTTGTTTTTTTTGTTGTTTTTTTTTGCTTGTTTTTTTGGGGGGGTTGGGCCACACCCAGTGACACTCAGGGGTTACTCCTGGCTATGCACTCAGAAGTCGCTCCTGACTTGGGGGACCATATGGGACACCGGGGGATCGAACCGCGGTTCGTCCAAGGTTAGTGCAGGCAAGGCAGGCACCTTACCTCCAGCGCCACTGCCTGGCCCCTCTAGCAAATGTTTTAATGAAAGAAAAAGAAATGTCAGAAGAGAGTGAAAGGGAAACCATTGACATTGGTAGCTGAAAATGCACACTGGTTTAGGTTATATACTTTGTGTGACTGTAACTCAGTTGTGAACACCTTTATCTGTGGGGAAAAATATCTTATTGTGAACAACTTTGTATCCACAGTGTTTAATAAAATGTATAAAAAAAAGAAAAATAGAAGCCTTTAAAACAGATCTGACTTTAATTTAATACGGACATAAAGTTTTTCATTTAAAATTTTGGAGCTATAGTAGGGCAGAATTGATTATTAGACTTTTTCATAAATACATATACCACAAAGAACTTAGGTTTCTTCTCTCTTCCTCATTACCCTCATCACTCAGAATATGCCCAAATATCTTCAAGTTTATCATTACATTACAGCAATATAATTATATCCTATCAACAATACCCAAAGGTCAAAATGAAGAAAGCTCTCTTTCAACTATTCTTAAATAAGAACAGTGATAGGAGCAGAGAGATTAAAGTGCCTGTCTTACATATGGCCCATCCCAATACTTCATATGGTTCCTCAAGTACCCCAAGAAGTGAACCCTAGAACATAAACAGGAATAAACCCAAGCATCCATTGCTGTGTATGACCTAAAAGCAAACAAAAGAATAAAAAAAAAGTAGCAGAAGCTGTGTAACTGATTTCCTTTCACACCTCACATGCCAAAATTCTGTCACATGTTCTTGCCAGGATGAATCACTTGGCAGGGGTATGGAATTACCATAATTGGCTTGGACTAATCAAGCTTCACCCCTGGAGCTGTTGAAGAAGCCAAACTCTTCTGATGCTCAATGTCTCTGCAAAGAGCATGAACAAAATCAGTCTACGTTTGTAGGGACCACCAACCAACACTATCTGTCCTGGTTATTAATGCCATGTTTTTGTTTTCCTCATGAATTCTTACTTCTCTTATTTTTATTATGCACTTAAAATACATTTTCCCCACAACCCCAAGTTAGTAGCATCAGCCTTAAGAGTTCCCACTAGACCACTTTGTGGCATGTTTTATAAATAGGCTAACATCCAGTTCACAAAGAAGCACTTACATGCACATTAAGAAATGCAATTGTTCATTAACCTTCCTAATCTTGCAAGATGGGCCATATAATTCACTCAAGGTACCCCAGGGGCAAGAAATAGCCATGAAATCACTCAGCAGATTCTATTACTTTAATTCTTATGACTCAAAGATTGTTACATTTGTAGTGTCTTATAAACTCTCCAGTGAAGACTCCCACCATGATGCTAGAGGCAGCTAATAAATATTTACAGAATAATTTAGTAAATCAGTGCTACTATATTTTGACTTTTTCTCCTATAGGACTAGGTAAATGTCATCGTTCATGATAACAATCCTTTATGTCAACAAAGCTTCTGTATTTATTTATGGTCTAGATCTCCTTCCCTCTAAATTTATCTATATTGATCCAACACAAATGATTATTCCACTGGTACACAATCCTATTTCTGAAATCTTGGTATTTTGCATTATTTCTTGACATATTGTGATTCAGAGTCATAATGAGAACAGTATTTCTTCTAACATTAGAGGTGCACACACATTCAGAATGTTCTAAGACATGTTTGTGTGTTGCATTTCATGAGCTGGCCTTTCTACACTCCAAATAATGTTTTTAACAACTCCTCCTACAATACAGTGTGCAATTTCATTAGCATTCTTTACCGAGGTATCTTCAGTGTTTTTGCCTAAACAGCTTCCTCTGCCTGAAATGCCCTTTCCTACCTGTATGCCTGTGGGATTTACCTTGAAAATTGCTCCTTGGAAGCAATCTCAGTCAGAAGCTGCAAGCTAAATTAGACACTCTTTGTCTAAGCTCTTTTAACTAAGTACTTCTCTACTTTTGTTTTTGAATGATTCTTGTTTTTATTTCTTTAAATTATATTGCCTTTTATATTATCTTGTACATAGAATGTAATTATTAAATGCTCACCAAAAATAAATGTTGAATTACAAGTATACCAACCTAAGAAAATGTCTAATATCATTATAGGATTGGTGTCCTGTGTAAATTATAGTACCGTACTTCAATACTTTCTCAGTGCTTTACTAAGATTATAGCTAATCTCCCTCATTGGCAGAAATACTCTTGAGGCAAATATATTTCTCATTTAATGATGTTATCTCACTATCCCAAAGCATTTCATAGTCTTTGTTTATTTTTTCTTTTTCCCTTTCTTGCCATCATTGTAGTAAATACAAATAGATGGAGGGTAAGTAAAAGTATCGTAAAAACAGATGAATAATGTAATCTATAGACCATATTGAATATTAATAACAATATTAGCTCTTCCAAATTACAAAACAAACAAACATGGGATCAGCACGATAGCATAGCAGGTAGGGTGTTTGTCTTGCATGTAGGCAACCTGAGACTAACCCAGGTTCAATTCCCAATATTCCATATGGTCTCCCAAGCCTGTCAGAAGCGATTTCTGAGCACAGAGCCAGGAGTAACCCCTGAGCACTTTCGGGTGTGGCCCAAACATCCCCCCCCCAAAATTAAAGTAAGCAAATTTCTTCCCTGCTATATTGACACAAAATTCTAGAAGTAACTTCACTACTTTTCAACCATTTGCTCTTTTATTACCAACATTGTGTTGACATAGTGGTCTGATTCACAATGGAATTTTTCATTTTCCCCTAGGACATAATAACCTGAATAGTAACTGTACTTTGTTCACTGACGTATTTTAAGTCCCTAAAATAGTGACTATTATATTAAAAAAAATCTTAATGGGGTCAGAGAGATAGCAAGGAGGTAAGATGCTTGCCTTGTATGCAGAAGGACAGTGGTTTGAATCTCCGCATCCCATATGGTCCTCTGAGCTTTCCAGGAGTGATTTCTAAGCATAGAGCTAGGAGTAATTCCTGAGCACTGCCTGGTGTGACCAGTCCCCCACCAAAAAAACAAAAACAAACAAACAAACAAAAAAACCCCGGAAAAAATATCTTAACACCTATTTATTTTCTTTTCACTTCAAAATTTATTTTCCACAATATCAACCTTTAAAAACAGTTATGAGTTCCATTCTACTAATACATTCTTCATTGGAGTCCAGCTTCTACAATTAATTTCTACTTCAGCTTTATTTCAACATGACTTTCATATAAAGACTTTTAAACAAAGGCATTTTAACTTTCCTACCTCACATCATCTTTTTGCACTCTTGTCTGCTTTTTTATATTTTGTTTTTTGAGGGACTTACTCTTAGCACTGTACCCAGAAATTATTCCTTGGTAGTGTTCAGAAGACCATATGGGGTACCAGGGATTGTACCCAGGACATGTGTAAGCACTCCATTCTACTATAGCTCTGGTGCCCCATTCATACTTGCTACCTCTCAGAGTCCTCTTTCTTTGCTCTGTATGTATCCCATTCAAAGGCATACTTTACCATTGTTGGGTCCTAAGTGGTTCTTACTTTCTCTAAGAGTGTACCTCATTATCCCAATAGCTCCCAAACAGCGAAATCAATCATGGTTTTAAAGTCTGACAGGAATGCAGTAGAATGTATAAATCCTCTCTCCAGAGAACCATACATCAGCACATGTATGCCCTATATTCTCTTATGGAGTCAAATTGCACTTACTGTGCCACTCACAAAGTAGGTTATATCTGTTACAGTTTTTCCTCTTCAGTTAAACGAAAATATCTTGAAAGAGCAGACCCTGTCATTTAGACACATACAACACCATATAAGTATCACAATGACTTAATTACTATTTTAAAAACTTGCTGCTTGGGGTCTAGAAGAATAGCTCAGCCCAGTGGCTTAGAATGCCTGTCTTGCAAGAATAAAGTCACACATTTAAATTTCCAGTGCTGCCACATGTGTTCATATGATTTGGGAACTCTATTTTCTGTGATTCCCCAGCACTGCAAGTGATTTCCAGTTGCACTGCAACGAGATAAATGTGATCAGCACAACAACACAGGGTGCAACCTCTAGCAAACACTGCAACTGATTAAGAATGTGAAGAATGTGCAAGTACGACAGCCAGGAAGTATCCCCCAATTAGTCGCATGTGTGAGCACCACAGAGAGTCTTGGAAAACTACTACAGTATGTGTGTGATACAACTAACATGCATTCCTCAGCAAGCACCACAGCTAACAATACAAACACTGCACTTAATGTTCAATTCCAAGAAAGCACCTGATTGAAAATGTATAAGCAATATACTAGGTGTGTGTGTGTGTGTGTGTGTGTGTGTGTGTGTGTGTGT
>PVKC010050708.1:0-10542 GCA_004027635.1 Crocidura indochinensis
CAGGCACCTTACCTCCAGCGCCACCTCCCGGCTCCCATGGAACAGACTTTTAGGCAAAGAAAAATTACAGATGGCCGAAGGCACATGAAAAAATGCTCCACATCATTAATCATCAGGGAGATGCAAATCAAAACAAGAATGAGATATCATATCATACCACAGAGACTGGCGGACTTTAAAAAGAACAAAAATAGGAGTCAGAGTAATAGCAGTGGGTAGACCATGTGGCCAACCTGGTTTGATCCTTGGCATTTCATATTGTCCCCCAAGAGTGTTTTCTGAGCACAGAGCCAGGAGTAAGCCTGGGTGTCAACAGGTGTGGCCCAAAACAAAAAGAAAAAAGGAAAGAATCACAACAATAGGTACTGTCACAGATATAGGGAAACATTATTTTTTTAACAAAAGCAATCCTTAATTAATCTGCATACTGAACACCACACTGTCAAAAAGAATCAACAATCAGGGACCCGAGAGATAGCACAGCAGTAGGGCATTTGCCTTGCTTGCAGCTGATTGAGGACAGACAGTGGTTCAAATCCTGACATTCCATATAGTTCCCTGAGCCTTCCAGGAGCAATTTCTGAGTGCAGAACCAGGAATAACTTCTAAGCATCACTGGGTGTTACCCAAAAACCACAAAACCAAACCAAAACAAACAAACAAACAACAAAGAATCAACAGTTGAACAGAGGAGAAATATTGAATGCTTCACAAATTTTCCTGCCATGTTTACACAGGGGCAATGTTAATCTTCTGTGCATCACTCTGGTTTTAATATATGTGCTTCTAAAGTGAGTATAAAATCTGATTTTAAGATATCCTTTTGTTGTTGTTATTGCTCCTGTGATGCTCAGAAATTATTATTGACAATGGTGGAGGGGCCATATGGGGTGCAGGAATTGAATCTGGGTTAGCCACATTCAAAGTAAGCACTCATTCTACCTGCTGTTTCATCCCTCAGATCCAAGATATTGTTTTAAATTTCTTAATGTGTGTGTATGAAGCATAGCTATTACAATTGTTTTTGTATCTGTTTTACTTAGAAGGCTGTTTATTTATTTCACACATTTTTTCCTGCTCAAATTATATAATATAGAGCCTATGCTCATCTTCTCAATATCCTGCTTTGTAAAGTTTCCTGTAAACATTAGTAAGCAACTTCATTTACGCTAGTGGATGGATTCAGTGTTCTTACAGTACTTAATAGGCATTTCCCAGCGTAACTAATCTTTTTAGGCTTTGACCCTATTGTTATTAGCCCCAATTCGATGCATTGAAATAAAATAGAAATGCTGAATTTTTTTTGAAAGACTGGATTAAAGTTTGAACCAGGTCTGAGGTTGAATTCAGGGAGGAATATCCTCACAGATTTGGTGTTTTCTCTCTAAGAAATGATATATTCTATACAAAAGAAAGAACTCAGTAATTGTTAGGTCTTCTTTATGCTACTACAATATACAGACTTTGGTTTAGAGCAAGGCTAAAGTTCTTCTTTGTGATGTGTGCCAATCTCAGTGGTGTGAGATGGTACCTCATAGTTGTTTTGATTTGCATCTCTCTGACGATTAGTGATGTGGAGCATCTTTTCATGTGTTAAAGTTAATCACTTTTTCAGTTCTCCAGAATATTTAAGTAGGAAATTAAAATACACATCAGGTAGAGCCTACTGCAGGTATGGCCTTTTCTTTTTTCCTTCTGTTTATTCTTTTTTTTTTTTTCGGACCACATCAGTTTGATGCTCAGGGGTTACTCCTGGCTAAGCGCTCAGAAATTGCCCCTGGCTTGGGGGGACCATATGGGATGCCGGGGGATCGAACCACGGTCCTTTCTTGGCTAGTGCTTGCAAGGCAGACACCTTACCTCTAGTGTCACCTCACCAGCCCCTTTTCCTTCTGTTTATTCTAAGTAGCTTCATACTCCTGTTTTCTATTTATTTGGATCCAAGGTCTTTATCATTCCATGACTTATATATATTAAAAATTCCATTTTACTCCATTTTTAAATTTTTCTCATAATACATAATTACAGAATTATAGAAATCTCCATGACTCTATTATTTAACTTCTTTATTCTAACGTATTCTGTAAACTCTTATGTGTAATTATAAAGAATGGATTACCGGTATATGACCAGATTTTACATATATCTTCTATAGCCTAAAACAATGAGGTAAAAAAAAAAGAGAGAATTCAATTTGTCTATTGTTTTTATGTGCCTAATTCCAGACATTTTTGAGTATGTGGGGACATTTCCTTAAATTCATCTTGAGCCTATATTTATGTACAGAGATGGTTGAATTTTTGTTGGTCAGCTATATTATTATAATTTTTCTTTTGTTTTTGGGTTACACCTGGCAACGCTCAGGGGTTCCTCCTGGCTCTATGCTTAGAAATCACCCCTGGCAGGCACAGGGGATCACATGGGATGCCAAGATTCAAACTACCGCTCTTCTGCATGCAAGGCAACACCTACCTCCATGCTATCTCTCCAGCCCTATTATTATAATTTTGATAGTTCCTTTTTCTTGTTTGTTTTTTTTTGGAGGGGCCATACCCAGCAGTGCTCAGGGATTACTCCTGGCTCTACACAAGGGAATTATTCCTGGTGAGCTCAGGAGATCATATGGAATACCCGGAATTGAACTGTGATCTGCCACATGCAAAACAAATGCCTACTCACTATACTGTCATTCTGTCTCCTGAATACTTTTAATTAAAAAATGTCATTGCAGAAATATATGAGGTAAGTGGTATCTTGTTTTAGGGAGGGAAGCAGCAGGATGATTGAAGTAAGAGGAATTCCTATGTCAGAGGTCTCTGTGCACATTTTCCTGAAATGCCTCAGCTGTGCGTAATGTATTCTGTTATTTTTACAAATCATAACAGTTACACTTTCTGACTTGTGCCTTAAATTATAAAATCACCAATATAACGAAAGAAAGAAAAAGGGAAGTGCAAGAGCAATAACACAGCAGGTTAGGCATTTGCCTAGCATGCAGCTGACCCAGGTTTGACCCCGGCATCCCAAGCTGGCCAGGAGCAATTTTTGATCACAGAGCTAGTAGGAGCCCCTGAATGCTTCTGGATGTGACACAAAAAATAAACAAACAAAAAAGTAAAATCACTAATACAATAATGCTAATTCTTTATTAAAGAGTTTTCTCAATCCTTCCCAGTTTATATTTCCTAACAAATTGCATATCATCCTTTCAAAGACCTAAAAAAGTGACTTGATGATTGTTAAAGACAAATAAAAATATTTTTAAACATGCGTTTGCCTAGGACAGGAATGATACGACAGTAGGTAGGGTGCTTGCGGGTGCTTGCAGTAGGTGTGTGCTTGCACACACACACACACACAAACACACACACACACCCACACACACACTCACTCACACACAAGACATTAGCCACAGTGGAGATTCTGAATCATCTAAATGTTCTTGAGTAGGAAAAATGGTCTGACGAAAGTATCCAGGTCCATACAGGCTGGAGAAACCAGGTGAGTCAGGTAAACACAGTATGAAACAATTTCATTGAACAGAAATTAAGATGGTAAACAGAATGAATCTCTGCACCTCCAGTTAAAGCTTCATGTTCAACAGATACGAGGCATAAAACACATAAGACCTACACAATAAAGACTTAAGAATCAAAGGCAAATTACTGGTTGATTTAAGTAAAAAAGAGTCTTTCAGAGACCCTATGAGAAATTTATTAGCACCAGTTTTCCTTCACATTTGACTTCCCACTAAAACCAGGGAGTGGAATAGCATTGCAGAGGAAACATTAAAAGTATCAGTGGGGCCAACTATAGGGTGTTTACCTTGCCTAGGGAGAACTGTGGTTCGATCTCCCGGCATCCCATATGGTTCCCCAAGCCAGGAGCTATTTCTGAGTGCATAGCCAGGAGTAACCCCTGAGCATTAATGGGTGTGCACCCCCCCCCTCCAAAAAAAAAAGAAAAGAAAAAAATTATGGTTTGTGACAAAGCTGACCTTAAAATTCTGTTTACAGTGAATGTCTGGTATTGTGCCTTGGTCAAGAGTAAAGGTATAATAATTCAAGTACAAAGCACCATTGGAATATTTAAATATTTAAAAATTGCTTGAATGTTTTAAAAATACACTAAGAGCAAGAGACATAGTACACAGAAAAGGACTATGAATGCAAATGAACCCATTTTGGTAGTATATGGTTTCATAAGGGTGTAGTTCAGAAGAGCCCTGAACATCACTGGAACGACTTGGTATCCCCAGCACTGCAGACTGTAAGAAACACTGCATTTGTTGGCCCCTGTGTTGTACAAGCTGGCAAGAATCCCTGGAAGGAAGCCCTCAGCATTCCTTGGGGTGGCCCATCCAAATTAATGCTATCTGTGTTTCAGAATGGGGTATAATTGTATACCAAACACCACAAAATTAGAACAAGGGAACTTCAAGTAAAAACCAATTATATTTATCCAGGTATCAGTAATAAATGTTACCCACTATAATTATATAATGTGTATAGAAGGACATATACATTTTTAAAAGAAACTAGAAACTTTAATTGCTTTTACAGAAAACAATTCATATTCTCAGAGTCAGGAGCACTTTGTACAGTGTACTTTGAACTATTTGATTTTCTTTTTATTTAATATATGTAACACTTAATAAAAATAAATGTTCTTTGATAGCACATATGCTAAAACTGCAACAAAGCAGAATATTAGATAGCCCTTCTGCAAGGATTATATGGGAATTTATATAACGTTGCGTAGTTTTAAGTTCCCAGAGCTAATGAGTGTTTATAGCCACATCCATGAGTACCAGCTAAAAAAAGTCCCAGACACATCCTAGTCAGAATGATAAAAATCATGGAAAGAGATAGAATACTTAAATCAGTGAGAGCTAAAGGGGAAATTACATCAAAGAAGCATTAAGAATTACAGAAGATTTATCACAAGCAACCCTCAAACCTTAAGGCAGTGGTAGGATATAGTGAAAAAAAAAAAAAAACTGAAGGTCCTACTTTAAGGCAAGATAGACCCTGCAAATACATCAAACTTCTACAGAAAGATGTAGACAATCATCTACATGACAATCATCTCTCTCAACACCAAATAGACAAAATATACCGATTAAGAGGCACACAGTGCCAAAATGTATCAGAAAATTGAATACAACATTCTGTTGCCTGCAAGAAGCACATTTGAGTAGTCAGAGCAAACACAAACACAAAATCAAAGGTTGAAAAATAATTCTTCTAGTAAACAACTCCTTTAAAACCGCTGACCAGAGTAATAGTGCATCAAGTAGGGCATTTGCTTGGCACAAACTTGAACTGGGTTCAGTCCCTTCCCAGAATGTACTTATGGACCCCCACATGGCTTCATTATCTCTCGTTTTCTTCAAGTCTTTCTTCAAATGTCACTTTTTCTATGTGGTTGTTCTGACCAATGCACTTAAACTTGCATTCTCCCTTCACTTAATTCCTTGGTCACCTTTTTTTTTTTGCTTTATTTTTAAATACCGTCTCTGACTTATGTTTGGTGCTTCTGTTGTTTATTTTTTATATTCTCCACTGTAAAACTATCCATAAGGTTTGATTTGTTCATGGCTGTATCTCTTAGCATTTTGCATGTACTACTATATAAGTACTAAATACATATTTGAATGATTACTTAAAGAATGAATGAATGCATCTGTAGAAAATCATTTTTATTTTTTATGATATGTGGTAGGACATATGAAATGGGAAAATATGAAGATGTATTGAGCAGAGATAAGAATCTGGTTTCTGTTTTGACTGGCCTACCTATAAACTGGGTCTATTTGTAGACTGTTTGTAGTTTCACGTCTGAGACTTAGTTCCCTAAACTCTAAACCCTGTCTTGTAAGGTTAGTAACAAGCTTACATATAAAGTTATCTCATGTTTATGCAAAGAATGAATATTATTCTTCCTTACCCACCAAATAGTAGCACCATAAACTAAAAGCAAAGATATGAATATCTCTTCAGTAAAATGTGGTTACATATAGAGCATATTTTTAAATTTTTTTTTAATCAAAGTAAGTACAAGTTAGGTCTACATTTTACCAAGACATGGGCAGTAATATATAAAGTTCAACAGAATTAGAGACCAATATCTTTTAGAATATTGAAAAAGGAAATGAAGGGGCTCTGGAGAGAGCATGGAGGTAAGGCGTTTACCTTACATGCAAAAGGTCATCGGTTCAAATCCCGGTGCCCCATGTGGTCCCCCGTGCCTGCCAGGAGCAATTTCTGAGCATGGAGCCAGGAGTAACCCCTGAGCACTGCCAGGTGTGACCCAAAAACAAAAAAAAAGAAAAAGGAAATGAAAAGGGATATTTAGATCTCTCTATTTTCTATACTCATTTGGGTGTTTATTCAAATCCATTTATTTATATGGTCATAAAATCTTGCAAATTATTATTCCTATTTCCAAAATAGGAAATTCTTATGTTCAGTGCTTTAACTTTATACCAGTTTACTTTATACCAAATAACTGATTATTTATACCTTATATTTGTAAATTCATGGTAGTATAAAAGCCAAAGAAATAGAAAAACCTAAAGATGTTAAAAATTTATTTATGATTATAATTTGTTTATTATATCTATTTGGAATATTTTCATAGATTTCCAAGATTGAAAAACATTGGTTACATCCAAGAAATGAGTCATTATAAGAAAACCGTATTGGATCAAATTTTCTTGATTATACCTACTAATGAATAATTCAAAATTTATGTGCTTGTCAATTTTTAAATAGGTCCTCAATCTATTGAGGCACTTTAAGCTGATTAAATTATACTTCATTTCATCTGAGAGTTGCATTTTCTCAGTAAAACCTACCTTGAAAAATACTGAAAATAAGATTGGAAAGAAGAGTATTAACATAGGAAAGAACATAAACATAAAAGGTTATTCTTCATATACAACTATCTAAAGCATTGATAACGTGGAGGACTGTATTGACTAATTTCTAGTTCAGGATATGCTGTTCATAAACTTCTGTTCTTTTTTTGGGGGGTCGGGGGTGTCACACCCAGCAGCTCTCAGAGTTTACTCCTGGCTCTGCGCTCAGAAATTGCTCCTGGCAGGCTTGGGGAAACCATATGGGTTGCAAGGATGCAACCGATGTATTGGTCGAGTGCTAGACAAAAGTCCTAAGAAAAGTCCTAATATTGTGCTATCCCTCTGGCCACCATAAACTTCTGTTCTAAGGGATGGCTTCCACATAAGTTGATGACTGACCAGGTCATCACTCCCAATGTTGGTGTTTCTCCTGCTTTTTCCTTTTTGTCTTTTTTTTTTAATATTCTTTATTTAAACACTTTGGTTACAAACATGATTGTGGTTTGGTTTCAGTCATATAAGAGGACATCCCCCCCATCACTAGTGCAACATTCCCACCACCCAAGTCCCAAATATCCCTTCTCCTCTACCCGCCCCCACCTGTACTCTAGACAGGCTTTCTATTTCCCTCATACATACTCATTATTAGGATAGTTCACAATGTAGTTATTTCTCTAACTAAACTCATCACTCTTTGTGGTGAGATTTATGAGATGGGCTGTAATGTCCAGTCCTTCTCTCTTTTGTCTCTGAAAATTGTTGAGAAATGTCTTTCATTTTTCTTAAAACCAATAGATGAGTGAGACCATTCTGCATCTTTCTCTCTCACTCTGACTTATTTCACGCAGCATAATCGATTCCATGTGCATCCATGTACAGGAATATTTCATGTCTTCATCTCTCCTGACAGCTGCATAATATTCCTTTGTGTATATGTACCACAGTTTCTTTAGCCATTCATCTGTTGAAGGGCATCTTGGTTGTTTCCAGAGTCTTGCTATATAAATAGTGCTGCAATAAATATAGGTGTATGCTATCCACCATATGTACTTTTTGTGAGTAAGGGAAATAAAATTTCATTGTTACTTTGCAACACAACAAAACCAAGTACCTAACACAACAAAAAAACTCAAAAGTAGTCTCTAAAGTTCAGCATCTGGTAGTTAAACCCTTCATGAACTTTTCTCTATGTAGAAGAATCATTGTAATTGCATGGCACCTATGAATCAATGTCTGTTTTCTCTCTACCCACCCTTTCTACAAGTTCTCAAAGACTTGAGCCTCATACTTTCTCTAAATGTGTATGACACTAGTTTTCAGTTCTATGATTTTATCTGTGAAATTCTCAAGTCAAAGAAGCTTCAAAACCAAAGATTTGTGATCATGAAAAAACTTCCCTGGTAGCAAAACTGACTTGAAGCTATTTAATGTGATGCTCTACTCCAAGATAATATATGATGTTATGCCTTACTACAATTTGTAACCCTAACTATTTATAGGGGATCCTTTATTGCTCTAGATGGAGTACTTTATGTGAAATTTATCACATATTATCTGGCCTCTCTTTAAAGCACAAATAGTTTTGCTTCCAAAAAAAAATTGTGGCTTAAGGACATTGGCTAGGTCTGTATGTAAAGCTTTCTACTCCCTGTTTTTCTGTCTGTTCCTGAACATGAACTCTTTGAGGTAACCCCTAATACCTTTTACCTACTTGGTATCTAGCGGTTCTCAATGATTGTTGAACCAAGGGAAAATTTATGTATATTCAGCTTAATATTTAGATGCATCTACTTTTCTTTTTTAAAAAATGTTACTGCTTTGAGAAAGAAGAGTTAGGACAACGAACTATTTTTTATACTCCATTTTTAAAACTGAAAACATAAATATTTGGACAGATTGAAAAAATTCATGACAGAACCAAAAATAATATCAAGTTTCCGGGATTTTAGATTTGGTTTTCTTTATTTTTTCTCTTTTTGCCTAGATAAGGCTAATATGAATGCCAGATATCTCAAAGGCTAAGGGAGACAACTTTATAAAATATACTGTAGAGACTTTACTAGTGGGAAGTTTTAAAGTGGTCAAAATCTAGATAGATAGAGTCATAGTCAAGGTGGACATTCTGACACATGGCTAACAGGGTTATGAATTATTCATTTTTTTCTAAAAGCAATGCATTATTCAATTAATTCAAGAAGAGTAGTATATGTGAACAATTTGCTTATTTTTAATTAGTTTTCTTTCATATTTTGCTCTCTTTGTTTTTGTTTGGGAACCACACCGAACTCTGCTTGTGGCTTACTCCTGTCTCTGTGCTCTTCTGGACTCACTCCTAGCAGGGTTTGGCGGAGCCATATGTGATGCTGGGGATCAAACCCAGACAAGCACCTTAACCCTTTGCTATCTTTCTGGCCCAATTGCTTGTTTCTTTAGACGATTTTCAGGGCATTGGTGATGGGAATGTTGCACTGGTGAAGGGGGCTGTTCTTTAAAAAAAAATTTTTTTTTCATAAATTAGTTGCTTTCTCTGAAAGCAGCTTATACTTAGTTTTTCAATCCCTGACTTGCTAATATTTTACATAAAATATTTTAAGACTTTCTCTTGTTTAAATATCCTCTTAAAATAAAATAGCCCCCTTTTATATTATTTGTATGTTTTGCATACATTTAGGGCCAGGGAATTAAAACTTCAGGTGTATTTTTCACTTTAATAGTTCTATTACTATATTTTAATTCACAGTAGTTTTTTATTTAATTGTGCTGTGGACAGTGCATATATCTCTGTCTAATTAAAATTGTATATAAAAAACAAAAACAGAAGCTACTCTTTGTAGACTGAATATGAATTTTTTAATATGAAATTAGGCACTTCCCAAATGGGAAAGGTTGGGAGACTGAAAATCAGGGATGCTTTTGTTTATGATCTGTTTGCTTTCCCAGTTTGGTTGACTTTCTTGAAAGCTCTTTTACCCTCAAGAATATTCAGTATATTTCCCAACAATTACGTGAGCTTGCAGCATATTAAAAGATCCTCCCAACAGCTACTTCTAGTCATCTCCGCTGTCAACAGATGAAATGACTAATTTCTAGGAACTCATTCCAAAACTGCTGTGCTTTCAATTGGCCCACACTGCTCTCTTCCCTGGCTCTGGAAGAGCAATTGCTTTTACTCGTAAATTCCCGATGTTATTTAAGTACTTATTGATTCTAACCTGAGTAGGGAATTCTGGAAATGATGATTATACACTTCTCTTGTAGGATGGTCAGAATATAATTGGGAAAAGAGTGTTGCCAAGTTTGATAGCAATCATATTTGTTTCAGTATTATGACATCTGCACATATTTTTTTTTTGCTGAATTTTCATTCTAATAGCACTAATTTTTTGGTCAAATTCACTATGTCAATTTGAATGAAGCCCAAAAATCTCTCAGAAATATACAGGAATATGATGGAAGTCATCTTTGATCTAAGGATTAGAGAATGGCAGGGATATATAAATGGAGAACAAGACTGGGAAGATGGAATAAGGTCTATCGTGATTGCCTTGTTTACAGCTAAGCTCATTTTGATACCTGGCACCACATATAACACCTTAAGCACTACCGGGAGCAATCTCTGAGCACAGAGCTATCACCAGGTATGACCCCCCAATTAAGAAATTAATAAATAACTGTAGCAC
>PVKC010050709.1:0-10529 GCA_004027635.1 Crocidura indochinensis
CCATTTGCACTTAATGTCTCATTGTTATTACTCAAAACCCTGGTGGTGCCCTCTGATGAGTATGGTGCTCTTCATGATCTAAACAAATGAGGGTAACTTAAGGACAGCATTTTAGCTTTTCTTCTGACTATCATTGGTTTTGTGGGTTTAAGTTAATGTTATTTGAAAGAACTGTGTGTGTGTGTTTTAATATATACTATAACTTATTCTTTTGTGACAACAAGGTTTATACTGGCAATGTCTCATACCACTGGAAACTGGAAGGAAATTGACAATGTGAACCTTTGAGAGTTTTAAAAAGACAGTAACCATTATTCTACCATGATGACTTCAAGCTGTCCTAGAGCCCCATTTCAGGCTTGTGCTGAATGTTGGCTTACTGGTGAGGTCAATGTGCAAAAGGTCTGTCAAATATTTAGTTCATTACATATGCATTTAGACCAATTCTCTGTCTTCTTGATTAAGATTTTTCCAGTGATCAAGACTTCAAGGGGAAAAACAAAGGATTTGATGAAATTGTATTAAATACCCATTTGCTTTCCAAGTTCCTAGCTGATTTTTTTCAACTTAAGATAAGTTGGCCTGAAAGGTGAAGGGATTTGAACAAAGTATAGAAACTGACATTCATTTTATATAACATTTTGTCTCCAGGGAACTGATTCTGGTAAAAATAAGCCTGTAAGATATAGCATTTTATTCAATGGCTAACAATACAAGTCTTGTATAAATCACAAATCCTTTTAACCGCAAGCAGTTTGGAGCCACCAGCTGTAATCTATATGTTTTCAACACAAAGAGATTTCATTTCTTCTTAGTGACTTGCAGGCCATTAGGCAATATTTATATGAGGTGCTTAACTATTAAGGGATTTAAAATTATTTTGTGTGGAACAGGAACTTCTCATCTATACCTTCACAATTAATTTTTTTCTGAGTTTTATTTTTCCTTTTGCTGAAAAATTTCTGTAATTTAGACAGCCATTTATGTAACTTCTTTTAGGTATCACTTAGAACAGGGAACCCTTAGATGGTATTCCACTCCCCTCATTAGGAGAATCATGAAAAGGGCATATTATTATAGTGTAGTTCTTATTTTTGGTGTTATTTTCATTTGTCTTGTGTTTTACTTTTTTAAAAGAATTATATTCAAATTTATATTTAAGTATATTAATCTATTTCTATCAATACAATGATATAAATAAAATACAATTATTACTTTATTTTCTTTGTTTTTTGATTTGGAGCCAGAGATTATTCCTGGCATTTTACACTCAGGAGTCACTCCGGGATGTGCTCTGGGGACTATTTGAGATGCCAATAATTAAACTCAGAACAGCAGTGTCCAAAGCAAGCACCTTGCCCACTGTAATATTGTTCTGTCCCTGATAATTATTACTTTGATACTTTTTAGCAATTAGGATCCTGTGTCTAAGTGACAATATATATTTCTATACAGTTTGAAAATGAGTGGGACTAGTTAGAATGAAGGATGTTAAAGCATTGGACTCTTATGAGTGCAGGAATCTGTGCATATGTATAGGGAGACTTCAGGAACTACTCTCTTTACCCATCAGGATACTACTGTTTAACTAGACAACAAATGTGCCAACTGCTTACTCGTGACCTCACTCCTGTGCTATCATCCTGAGTAGACTCATTAAGTCTTGGGAGACAGAGGTTGATTCTCAGATCTTAGCCACAAGACCTCTTCTTGTCTGGGGAAAGGCAAAACTGTTTTTTTGGGGACACCTCAATCACCCATAAAATGTAATCTCTTGGAAAAGAAACAGGACACTATTCGAAAGGAGAACTGGATGTTGGACAGCCAAAAACAATACTTCTTGTTTAACATTACCCTTAAGGAAATAAGCAAAGGCATTCCATTCTCTTTTCTAACATAATTCCAAGAAATTCAGTTTCTCTTTGCAAATAAATTTTATCTCATGAGAGGAATCTGGTCATCTTAGATTGAATTTAGTGGAGCAATTGTGGAAATCCCTGAGCTTCAAAGTAGAAAGTTTGGAGAACAATACCCTACAATCAATTCTACACTATAAACTGGTCTATCTAAAAGGATTGCCTGAGTTTTTCTCCAAGCTCTAATGGAAGTTAGTTGTCAAAAATTACATGCTTTCATATGACTGCTTATTATGAGTTATTTAACTTTTATAGCTTCATTAAATGATTTATGGAAAGATTTATTTCATATTTCATTGCAGCTTTTGGGATGGCCAAGTTTAGCTAAGATGCTAAACAAATGAATGCAAACACTTTGGAACTAACACTGATTATTAGTTGCTGAGCTGTCAGCTTCATTGTGACATTTTGTGAAGATGTATGCTAGTGATGCAAACCAAAAAACACAAAGAGAAAACAATAAAAAAACAATAGCCCAAGACATCGTGGTGTAAGGCTTTATATGAAAAGGAACATTTTAATTAGAAGAATCTCCCCCAGGTTGAAATATATTTATTGTTGACTATGTTTTATAAATGTAGAAATAACATTTGACAATATATTTATTTCACTTCTAAAATATGCCTATAAGGTGGGTCAAAATAATAACATCTCTCATTGTTCAGTATAGTAAGTATTACTCTAAGCACTACCCACTAATATCTTATTTACTCTTCATAATAAGATGTTTATTTAATATTTATGTTAATACCATTTAGGCATCTGAGTCCTTGTCCAGTTTGCTTCTCACTAATATTATAGAAATTCACTATTTCAGCTGATATTTAGTTGTTTAAATTTATCAATTGATCTTTGGACCATTTTAATTTTGTATATGCAATATCAAAATTTGTGCAAATAGATAACATGCATTCTGTTTATAGAAACAACAGTTATTTGTGGATACTCACAAATTTATTGTGCACTCTTTCTACCTTTAATTGGTTTCTAAGTATTACTTTTTCAGAAAATAATTTACATATCCAAAATTTAGTTTACATTTGCATCTTTGCTGAAAAATTGACTCTTCACTTTTCTTTTTCTAAACTTACTTTGCTAGTTAAACTTTTCCCTACAAAGCAAAACACACACACACACACACACACACACACACAAACACACACACACAACCAAAACAAAGTGTTTGTTTTTATTTAAAACTCTAGCTATTTGGAAATAAGAGCTCCACTTAAATACTTTCTAAATTATTGACCAATTTTTATCAAGAATCCAAATTTTTCTTCCAATTTTCTTAATGTTGCAACAAGGAATTCAGTTTAAATGCCATTTCTCTATAAAATTGTCCAATATTGTCCTTAGAAAAGTTGTTTTTTATAACATCTTGTGTTTTTTTTTTGGGGGGGGAACAGCCAGCAGGGCTCAGGCCTTCTCCTGGTTCTATGCTTAGAAATCGCTCCTGGCAGGCGCAGGGGACCATATGGGATGCCACGATTTGAACCACCGTCCTTCTGCATGAAAGGCAAACTCCTTACCTCCATGCTATCTCTTTGGCCCCAACATCTTGTGTTTAAATATTACTTAGATACTATATAATATTACATAGCTTATCATTAACTGAGTTTTTAATGCATTAGAGAAGATGATAGGTTTACTTTATGTTATCACATTTTATTTAATTTTAACTACAACTAAGTAATGATTACTGTCATCTTTTACACACAAGAAAACTAAAAACTCGGTTTAAGAGGCTTATCTGGGCTTCAGACTTCACTTTCTGACTCTAAGATTCGATGGTCTTTCCTCTACTCCATGTGCTATGAAGGAAATCAGAAGTATATCCAAATTCAGCACATTGAAGAAGTTTCCAAAGGGATTGCAACATCTGAATCAATATTTTTGTGGATAGGGTCCTATATTAATACATTGTTTAAACCTTTGACTACTGGAAGGAGAGTATTCTATCTTTTACTCTGATTATTACCTTTATCTCCCTACTCTAAGGACAGAATTGCCTCTCTTATCTTTTTTTGTTTATTTGTTTTTTTGGGGGGGCCACATCTGGTGATGCTCAGGTGTTACTACAGGCTATGTGCTCAGAAATCTCTCTGGCTTGGGGGACCATATGGGACGCTGGGGAATTGAATTGTGGTTCGTCCTAGGTCAGCTACATGCAAGACAAACGCTCTACTGCTGTGCCACCACTTTGGTCACAGTCCTTAATATAAGTAAAATAATTTAGTGAGTAAGTTATTCAGGATATGAAAGTTGACAAGATGCTTGATCATTATGAAACACATATATTTGATAAACAAATACATGCATATGTGTAGTTTGGGTTAGTTGGATATGAGATAAGAGTTTAATAAAAAAATATATATAAATGGTTGTGTATACATACATAAATCTATATATAGAATTGATTATGCCGAGTCATATGTATATTTGTCATCTATGTGGATAAGCAAAGAAGCGTGCATGTGAATTATAATAGTTTGTTCAAGTGTTAGGAAATACCAAATATTGAGTTCATATGAGAAAATCATGAATTTACAAACATCACGATATATTTCCTGAAGTTTAACCACTTAAATTTACTCTGATGATATGGGACCTTCCAATTAAATAAAGCATAAACATGAAATATTCTGAATAATGTCTGATGAGGACTATTAATGACCTTAAAATTATTAAATAGGTCATTACATCATTGAGGCATGATAGAGATATCAAGATATATGATAAATATTTTATCTTCTGAATTTCTCTAAATTAAATTTTTAATAAATGTAACTAAAGAACCTCTTGAATATTTCAAGATATTTGTGAATAAGCAATAAAAAATCAGAAAGTAGATCACTAACTTTGAATAATCAGGGACAATTCACTTAATCACATTAGACCTTAGACTTAGCAAGTAAACAGGCATAAGAGTAACTTTTTAATAGACTGCTAGATTTTGTGAAACAAATGACAAAATTTGAAACTTGGTCAATGAAAATTCTCAAATAACTGAAGTGCATGCTATATTTGCATGTGAACTCCCAGCACTACATCATTTGCTGAGCATTAAAGAAAATTAAAATGAGTACTGAGTCAGAAGTAGACCCTGAACACTGTTGGTTGTTAATGTTAGGGTCCAGAAATCAAAGGATGAGACCACAAAAATTGGAATAAAGTTTAAACTTTATTCCACCTACTAACAGCTCCTAACTGACTGGCCAGAGTCTCTACAGCAAGAGATGAACCCCGCTCAGGGTCATGAATGGGATTATACAGGATAGGGATATAGGGAAGTTCTAGATTTCTGATGATCTTTAAAATGATTGGCTGCTGTCTATGGTCATCTTCCCACTGCAGCCTTTTATCCCTTCCAGATAGGCTACATGATATGGCTAGGTAGCTTGGGGTGGGGCAAGTGGAAATTTCTTGGGGAATCTAGCATGTAGCTCACAGCATGTGGTACCTTACAAAATGACATCTCTTTGTTCAGAACCTAAAATAATTCTACCATGTGGCCTTTTCAAAAATGGCATCCCACTTCGTTCAGAACCCAGATCCCAACAGTGAACACCAAAAATATTTTTGTTAAAAGTTCTGAAGAGGATATATATTTATATAAAGAAAATAAATTTATTAAAATTAACTCAACTTGAAAAATACATTTGTTATTTGTATTTTTTTTCTGACAACTCATGAGATAAAACCAAGACTAAAGATTTTACCTTGAGCATTGCTTTAATGGCCATTTTAAAGAGTAATCCTGGTATTTATCATTTTTCTCACTTGAAACTTAAAAGTTTGCACACTAGTAAAGTTGATTTATTTGTTATTTACAGAATAAAGTATGATATCAATACACTTGCTAAGCTTCAAAATATTATATTAATAAGTATATTTCTATTTACTCATAAACTATTTTAAAAATGACATTTCTATTAACTTGTGTGGTTAAAGAAAGACTGAAGAACACAGAACATACATTTCTATTATCTCCTTATTTATGTGTAAATAATTGAAAACTAGCTGGTACCAATATTGAGGATCTATCTCAAAGGGAAGAAACTTTAATTCAATTCTTGCTCTCTCAAGTGCTGTTTGGTGTAGTCCTAGTGGTCTCCAGATATGTTAGGTAACTATTTCAAACAAAAAAGACCAAACTCATCAAATAGCTGAAATTAATGAATATAGCTGTGATATTATTTAATTTGTTTATTAAGTTTTTACCTGTGTCTTACTAGCACTTCTTTCTCTTAAAAATATACAACTCAAATCTCAGTTGAACAAAGCAATGAATTACTTGGTAATATTTCTACCATATTCAGATAACCTTATATTTATGCAAATATTAGGCAAATATCAGCAGATATACCTCTAGCCAGCTTATATACAAACAGCTAAATAGATCATTTTTTTAACACCCTGAAACTCCACCAACCTAGAAAACGGAAAGGTTCTGGGAAAATATAATCTCCCAAAACAGAATGAGTAGGAAGTAGAAAGCCTCAACAGGCTAATCACAAGTAAGGAAATTTAAATAAAATTAGGAAAATCTCCAACATTATATTCTAGGTTCAGATGGGTTTATGGGTGAATTTTATCAAACATTCAGAGAAGAGTTACTACCATTGATTCTTAGACTTTTTGAGAATATTGAAGAGACAGGAATCCTCCCTAATAGCTTTATAAAACTAACATTCTCACTTTCAAAGCTGAAAAAGATACAATAAGAAAGTGATCTAAAGACCAATCTCACTGATGAACATTGATGCAAAAATACTTAATAAAATCTTAACAAACCAAATATAATAACACATTAGAAAGATTATACATCATGACCAAGTGGGTTTCATCCCAGGCATGCAAAGATGGTTCCATATACATATATCAATCAATATTATATACCACATCAGTAATAGGAAGAATAAAAATCATATAATTTCAAACTAATTAGAGAAAGCAGTTGACAAAATCCATAAAGCATTTGACTATCTTACCCTTCACAACTAAAACCTTCAGCAAAATAGGAACCTTCATTAAGAGAGTAACAGCAATCTATGAAGATTCCACAACCAACATTATTCTCTTTTATAAAAAAATCTTGAATATTTATTAGTAATATTTTATATTATTCTTCAACATTATTCTTTTTTTTCGGGGGAAACAAACCAGGTGATACTCAGGGGTTACTCCTGACTTGGGGGACCATATGGGATGCTGGGAAATTTAACAGCAGTCAGTCCTAGTTTAGTGTGAGCAAAACAGACACCTTACCCCTTGCACCACAGCACTGCCCCCCAACATTATTCTTTTTGGGGGGTCACACCTGGCTACGCTCAGGGGTTGCTCCTGGCTCTATGCTCAGAAATAACTCCTAGCAGGCTCAGGAGATCATATGGTATGCCAGGATTCCAACCACCAAACTTCTGCATGCAACTTTCTCTGAGCAAATAAAACATGTGGGGATGCCCCTGTGCTCAGCAAAGAAATACTGCATCTCCCACTTTTCCTGAAATTGTCTGTTCATCATCAATCTTTCTCTTCACTGCAGGCTTTGATGAAGTCATGATGAAAGAACGACAAAATCTAATTCTGTAATAACCTTTTCTCCCTTCTTTCCTCTGATAATGCAAAGGACAACGAGCAAGAGCAGTGGAAATGACATCTGTGCTAGGCGCAAAGTATTCGTGATTATTCGCTTACCGAATATTTGCAATAAAAAATCGCATTAGTAAGAAAAAAATCACAAAAAATCGCATTAATTTTTGCACACCCCAAAATGAACTGTGCGGGGTATGTAAATGTTTAATGCAAATAATAATCGAGAATACTGTGATATTTGAAGGCCAGCCACGGGCCACAAAATGTTGTATGGAGGGCCACAATTGGCCCGTGGGCAGCGAGTTTGAGATCCCTGCTGTTTAACACATCTGAGTCTATTAAATCCCAAATTAAGGTAGCCTAATACATCACCTCATTTTTCTTCAATTACTTTTTTAAATGTATATTTATATAATTCCACTATTATATATATTTACTTTTTCTCTTTAACTATACTTGTTTTGGTTTTTGGTTCTGCTTGGTATGAAAATCTAACAGAAAAAGACTTGCCTAGTATAAAATCTCAGATAAGAATCATGGGCACAGAGGTTTTGTAGCCTGACATCTTACGCCAAGATGCACCAGCAATACAACCTGGCACCATTCCTTTTTTCAAAGGCATACTAAAATTGGGGAAATTCTATGTACAGAATCAAGTTCTTATCTACTAGGGATAAGAACCATACTTTTTTTTAATATATGGGCACCTTCTACCCTGAACATATTTCATTGGACCCAACTTAGACTCCATAGGATCAGAGAACGACTGTCCTATCCTGAACATATGGAGACAAACACAGAATGGACACAGTTCTTTGCAACAATACCAGGAACCAAACTACCCCTCAAACTCCTAAAACTGCACTAGAACCAACTTGTACCAGTTTTGATAGGACATACTGACAATGAAGAAATGGCAACAACTTGATCTAAGAGCAGGTTGTCCTATCTAATCACCTAATGGTAAGATGAATTTGGAAGACACGACATCCTTTGATCTGTGCAAAAACCAAGACTGCTAATTACAAAAGACTGTGACAATCATGAGTAGACAAAACTTATCTGAGTACCAAAAAGAAAGATCCTAGCCTAGGCTTTGGCCTAGGATTTGTACAATAATCAAGATACCTAATTCCAGAAGTCTAACTTTGAGAACTGGAACAGAGCATATCTTCTGGAAACACAATGAAACTACCTTAGGCTTCATCTTAGGATCTGTGCAAAAACCAAGACCACCAGTAACAGAAGACCAATTACAAGAAAAGTGATGAAACAGAGCTGCTAGAACCATAAAGAAAGACTCTAACCTAGACTTCATCCTACGACTTGTGCAAATACCAAGATCTCAAGATAGAGGCCTGAATCTATCATCACAACTGAGTGGAAAGTTTCTTGATACCAAAATAAGTTCCTAAGGTGTGAAAAGGAGCATGTATGGAACCTGTGGCTATTCCCATAAAAGTATGTTTCAAGGAGGAATAACACTGTATCTTTTTTTTAACACTGTATCTTTTATACCAAGTGAATTCCCTTTCTTAATTTCCCCAATTAACAGTGCCTATGCAAAAAACCAAACCAAACCAAAAAATTAAATAAATAAAACCTTTCCACACCAGCCTCCTTCCTTTTTTCTTTTCATTTCACTTCATTTCTTTTTCTTCTTTGATTCTCGTGATTATTGTTTACCTGTTGTATTTGCTGCTGTGGTGCTTTTTGTTGTTGCTAGTTATGGTCTTTTGTGTGACTTTTGTTTATGTCTTTTTTGTTTAGTTTCTGTATGATTTTGTCATAGGTTTTTTATTTTTATATTTTTTGTTTTATTTTGCTATGTTTTCTTCTTTTTTCCCTTTCTTCTTTTTAATTGATATCTATAACCTCTAGACAGATTCACTTAGATTTTTTTTGTTGGTTGGTTGATTGGTTTTTTGTTTATTTGTTTGTTTTCTTTCAAACAGAAACACATAACTTGAATAATCTTGTTCTGACTCATAAATTGAGGGGAAAGAACAATGGATAGAACAAGAACCAAACAGTCATATGAACAATGAGTACAAATAAAAAAGGATCAGACTTAAAAAACAAACCCAAAGTCAACGACAATAGAATCAGTAGCCAATCTTCAACAAGCTATACACAGAGGGTACCAGTTACCCTAACAGTCTGGGGGGCAAAAGAGGGGTTTGTTGGGAATTGGCATGGAGGAAGGACAACACTGGTGGTGGGATACCCCTGATTCAATGCCACTATGAACCACAAATATTACTGGAAATATTGGTAATTCACATTGGTCACAATAAAAATTATTTAAAAAGTCAATTCAAAGTCGATTAAAGGCATAGAGATTAGATCTGAATCTATAAAAAGTATTGAGTAAAGCATAGGCAGAATACTCAAGACTTAGACCTCAAAGAATTTCTTGATGAAAGAATGCCAGTGAAAAGGGTTATAGCGAATGGGGTTGTTTTTTTTAATGTTCATTTCTTCCTTATTACTGTTGGTGTATAAAAATGCCATTGATTTTTGTGTGTTAATTTTGTAGCCTGCCACCTTGCTATATGAGTCTATTGTTTCTAGAAGCTTTTTGGTAGAGTCTTTAGGGTTTTCTAAGTAGAGTTTCATGTCATCTGCAAAAAGCGAGAGCTTGACTTTTTCCTTTCCTATCTGGATTCCCTTGATATCCTTTTCTTGCCTAATTGCTATGGCTAGTACTTCCAGTGCTATGTTGAATAGGAGTGATAAGAAAGGACAACTTTGTCTTGTACCAGAATTTAGAGGGAAGGCATTTAGTTTTTCTCCATTGAGGATAATATTTACCACCGGCTTGTGGTATATGGCCTTAACTATATTGAGAAAGGTTCCTTCCATTCCCATCTTGCTGAGAGTTTTGATCAAGAATGGGTGTTGAACCTTATCAAATGCTTTGTCTGCATCTATTGATATGATCTTGTGGTTTTTATTTTTCTTCTTGTTGAAGAAATCCTAAGTGGAGCAAATAACACCTCATCAACAAGTGGT
>PVKC010050710.1:0-10529 GCA_004027635.1 Crocidura indochinensis
TAATCTAAAGATATAAGACTTATGTAACTCCTTAAACATTAAACGCAAAGTACTTTTTTACATTTCCATGCACATGCATATTAGTTTAAGTTAACCTCAAAAGTTTCAGTGGGTTGTTTTTCTTAAGGATTAGAGTCAAAGGAGCATAGTAAAAATGGTGTTAGAGTGGCAATTATTGCTTACATAGGCCCACCAAAATATGAGGGACATGGAAAGAAAAACTTTGGCCTAAGTACAAGGAGACCCTACCCCTGAAGTTCCCTGGCATAAGACCAACTCTAGGCTCCAGGCAAACTAGTTTGTCCAATCCAAGTCATTGTCTGCAGTGCCAATACACTTTTTTTTTTTTTTTTTTTTACCCTCTCAAATACATTTATTTAATATAACCATCACAAAGGTTGAACAGACTTAATTTAAAATGAACAAAAACAAAACAAAAATGAAATGACAAATGGAGACATGGAGTCTTGTACAGAGAGACCGTGACAGGGAATAACAAAAGGAATAGCTGAAGGGACAGTAAAGACGAAGACAGAGGAGGAGAAGGGCAGAGATGGTCCTTCTGTCAGGGCTCTTGGCTGGACACCTGCTTCGAGTAGGTTTCCTGCAGGTACTTCTTGAAGGCTGGAGGATTTTTCCATAGCTCTGCTGCGTGCGTGTTCAAAGGGCTGTCGATGTTGGGTTCTCCTAGCAGACTCTGGATGGATAGTAAGATGGTCCTGACGTCGTAGAGAGCGGACCACTTGTCTTTCAGGATATCCAGGCAGATGTTCCCATGTGTGTCCACATTGGGGTGGTAGCAGGGTGTGAGGAACTTAACTGTGGGTGCGTTGTAAGGATAGCCGCTGGGGAACTCCAGGGAAAGCTTATACCTCAGGTCCTCATAGACCGTGCCAGCAGCTCCATGGATGGTCCCTACCCACTTGAAAAGGTTGTCTGACTCAGGAAAGGCAGAAATCCCTTTGTCACCAGACATCATGAGGGTCATCAGTTCCTGCTGTAGCCTCTTGCCCACGGGGCCCCGGGCAGCGCCCCCACAGGGCTCAGCTCCTTTCCGGGCAGCGGCGACGCTGGTGGCGGCGGGGTCGCGGTTTTGGGAGGCCATCCCGGCGACGACGGTCCGCAGAGTGGAGAGAGAGCACGGCGAACAGGAGGACTGCAACTGCCGCCAATACACTTTTATTTTTCACATAGCCTCTGTTGTTGGTATCATGCTTCTGTACTAAAGATCCTGGATCTGCATATCCTATATTTCAGTCAGAATGGTGCAGAGCATCCTCTAGTTTCACCTCACCCTTAAGGGGTAATAAAGAGAACCCTGTCCTGTAGAGCAGGTCGTTGTTTTTGTCAAGTCTTCTTAGTCTTAATGGAAGTCTCTTTTGAGCAGGTCGATGTCAGAGCCTTGGTAGGGTCTTCCCTGGTAGAGGATTGCTTTCAGGTGTTGTTATAAAAAACCTTGGATGTTTCATAGATAGCTTCCCTGGTTCAGGGGTGAATGGAGGATGCCCATTCTTCTGAAGCCTGTGCCAGGTCATTATATTGATGTTCAGGGTGTAAGGTCCCATTGCACTACAAGATTTGTCTGTTACAACCTCTATTAGATAGGAACTTATTTGTATGTATAGTATTTTCCCATTTTAATGTGCCTATGCAAACAAGGAACAGTGCCACGTGGCATTATCGGTGCATATGGGGGCCATAAGAACAAGTCCAACAATCCCTATGACATGGTTCAATCATAAGCATTAAACTGAGGGACTCTTCCACCAAAATTCCTTATTGAACAGCTCACAAAGAGAAGACAAGATAAAAAGTGGGTAGAATCATCACGGTAAAAGAATATTTAGAAAGAGTTTCCAAGCCAGCTCCAGAGGAAGGCTTAGAGGGCGGGCTTTGAACTCTCGGGCTTCGGGCTCAGGAAGATTCTCCTTCCTTCTTGGGAGCTGGAAGTCTTGGCTAGCATGGGTTTTGGCAGACCTCCTTTTGTGCCTGAGGCCGTTTAACCCTGCTTAGGGTCGGCATGCGGGACCTGGGTCACCCCAGCACCCCTCTTCCTCTTTCCTCTGGAGCTCCAGGGCTTCCCCTGGGCCCCATGCCTGGACAAGCCAGCCATGTGGGTTCCTGGGAGGAGCTTATGGGGTACCCTAGGTTTTCCCCACTTCCAAACCGACTCCAGAGGGAGGCTTAGGGGGCGGGCTTTGAACTCCTGCCTTCTGGCTTGGGAAGGTTCTCTTTCCTTCCTGGGAGCTGGGAGTCTCGGCCAGCATGGGTTTTGGCAGACCTCCATTGTGCCAGAGGCCTTTTTAACTCAGCCTTTTTATACTTGCAAAGCTTAACTGGGGGTGGCAGATAGTTGCTCAGGCAGTCACTGGTAATTTTATACTAGTCTACATGTTCCAAACACATATATATTAATAGTACTCCATATCTTTAAGATATGCTTTTATGTATGCAGAATGTCCATTTTGTATTCTGCTCTTTTTCACACCCCTATATCGACCTCCTGCCCTAACAGATTCTGCCCTTTGCACACCCCTACAAAGCTCATTATTAGTCCTTAACTCCCTCGCCCCCAACCATCAATACCCCACATTTACCCTTCTTAACTTCAGTACTACACAGTTCTAATCACAGACGAATGCCGTGCATTGGATTTAACAACCCCCAAACTATTTGAAAAGTCATAAAATGGACACATATGTCTTTTGAATATTTTATGTGTATTTTCTTTTCTTACTAGTATTTATTTTCAAAAGTGCAAGGGCGCAAATGTGTCTACGAGACATATATACTTTTTAACTTCACCCAGAAATGTTCTTAATTCTTGATTGTTACTAGGAAAAAAATGGAATGTTCTAGATATGGAGGATATCATTCAAATAGGTCTCTAAAATCAGTGTATATGCAGACGTGACTTCCTATACAGTGGTCCTCTGTGACTGCCAAGCCTAATCCATAAACAATTCAGCCATACAACGTATTTAGCCCCTCTGATATATTGCCCCTCCCCCACACCAGAGCCCCTTCTACTCCCTCATCTCCCAATCCGGATTTCATTATCTCCTGCTTAATTAACCCTCTTTACTCTCAGTTCTTAATCTGTTAGGCACCAAGACCGACTTCCTGCCCCAACATATTCTGCCCTTTTGCAAACCCTTACAAAGCTCATTATTACTCCTTAACTCTCTCACCCCCAATCATCAGTACCCCACATTTACTCTTTTTAACTTCAGTATTGTACTGTCCTAATCACAGACCAAAGTCGTGCATTGGATTTAACAACCCCCAACTATTTCAAAAGACATAAAATGGGCACATATGCCTTTTGAATATTTTATGTGTATTTTCTTTGACAGCTATAACTCTTACTAAGTATTCTTTTACAGTGACGATTCTTCCCACTTTTTATCTTGTCTTCTCTTTGTGGGCTGTTCAATAAGGAATTTTGGTGGAAGAGTCCCTCAGTTTAATGCTTATGATTGAACCATGTCATGGGGATTGTTGGACTTGTTCTTACGGCTCCCATATGCACCAATAACGCCACGTGGCACTGTTCCTTGTTTGCATAGGCACATTAAAATGGGAAAATACTATACATACAAATAAATTCTTATCTAATAGTGGTTGGAACAGACAAATCTTGTAGTGCAATGGGACCTTACACCCTGAACATCGATATAAAGACCTGGCACAAGCCTCAGAAGAATGGGCATCCTCCATTCACCCCTGAACCAGGGAAGCTATCTACGAAACATCCAAGGTTTTTTATAACAACACCTGGAAGCAATCCTCTACCAGGGAAGACCCTACCAAGGCTCTGACATCAACCTGCTCAAAAGAGACTTCCATTAAGACTAAGAAGACTTAACAACTACGACCTGCTTACAAGACAGGGCTCTCTGCATTGCCCTTTAATTGTGAAGTGAAACTAGAGGATGCTCCATACCATCCTGACTGCTATGTAGGATATGAAAATTTCAGGATCTTTAATACAGAAACATGATACCAACAACAGAGACTATGTGAAAAATAAAAGTGTATTGGCACTGCAGACAATGACTTGGATTGGACAAACTAGTTTGCCTGGAGCCTAGAGTTGGTCTTATGCCAGGGAACTTCAGGGGTAGGGTCTCCATGTATTTAGGCCAAGGCTTTTCCTTTCCATGTCCTTTATATTTTGGTGGATCTATGCAAACAATAATTGCCACTCTAGCACCATTTTACTGTGCCATTTGACTCTAATCCTTAAGAAAAAGAACCCACTGAAACTTTTAAGGTTAACTTAAACTAATATGCATGTGCATGGAAATGTAAAAAAAGTACTTTGTCTTCAATGGTTAAGAAGTTACATAAGTTTTATGGCTTTTGATTGCTTTGTGTGCTGCTAAGAAATACTATGTATTACAATCTGGGGACATGTGGGACAACGTAATTGTACATTGGTTCTGTTTTATTTTTCTTAATGTTCTTTGGCAGAAGTTCAAAGTTCAGATATCATCAATGGGACTTCTGAGAACTTTACCTTGTTCTCTTTCTTTGCATCTTTGTTCTCATAATTAAAAATTAAAAAAGAAGGGAGCCGGGAGGTGGCGCAGGAGGTAAGGTGCCTGCTGCCTAGCCTAGGACGGACCACGGTTCGATCCCCCGGTTTCCAAATGGTCCCCCGTGCCTGCCAGGAGTGACTTCTGAGAGCATAGCCAGGAGCAACCCCTGAGCGTCACTGGGTGTGGCCCAAAAACCAAAAAAAAAAATTAAAAAAGAAAATAAAAAATAAATGAAAAAATAAAAAGAAAATGCATACATGGTTGATATAATTGATCATAATACATTTTTCAAGATGAAAGAAAAATGTTATTTAAAAAAATTGAAATAAAATAGAATGAAAAACAAAAAAGTAAAATGGAAGAGAAGAAAAACAGAAGAAAAAGTTTATTAGCAAGCATATTTGTGAAAATAATTGTATCTCCAGTAAAGTCATTATAACAATAGCAGAAGGTTTAGCAAACTCTTTTCTTAAAAGATAAGAGATAAAAAATTATAATACAAAAGCTGTGTGTGTGTTTGTGTGTGTGGCAGTTGATGTTATTTGCATAGGCACAGCAAAGTATAAGAAAAATACAAAAGAAAAACCTTTGGCTTAAAAACAGGAACACCATACGCATAAATTACCCTGGCATAAGATCAAATCTAGACTCTAGGCATACTAAACTGTCAGACCCCAAAGTCTTTTTCTGTTGTCCCAGTAAAAGCTCTTCACAATTATGGTTGTTGCTGTCAGGTTTTTGTAGTCAGAGATCTTGGTTTCTGTATAGATTCTAAGATGAAGTCAGGATGATATGGAAAATCTCATGGCTTTATCTCACCATTAGGTTGCATTGCAGAGAACTCTAACTTGAAAGTAGGTTGTTGCTATAACCAAGCTGTCAGGTTGCCACAAAACTCTCTTTGGAGTAAGTTGATGCCAGAGTAAGCAGTACGGCCTTCCCTGGTAGAAGTTTGATTCCTGATGATGGTGTAGAAAACTGTGGTTGTTTCCATAGTTGGGATCCAAGGTTCAGGGTGAATGGTCAATGTCTCATCTTCTGAAGCCTAAGTCAAGTAACTATGACAAGTATTCAGTATGTAAGGTCACACTACAGTATAGAATTTATGTGTCTATCTCTAGATTTAGATGAAAACTTGCTTGCACAAATAAAAATTTGTCCATTTTAATGTGCCTTGCAAAAAGGAACAATGCCACAAGGAAAAATCTGGCAAACAATTTCTGGGGCTTTCAGAAACCTAATTTGGTAGCAAGTAATAGGCCACAGCAAAGAGAAGTGGGGGGGAAATGCCACAAAGAACAAATCAGCATTAGTCTCAGTGTCAGCTTCTTCTCAGGCTGAGAATCTGTCTTTTCATGTTGGGAGTTGTTTGGCAGCTGGCTGGAGTGGGGTGGGGGTAATGTTCCACTTCAAGAGGACTTAAAAACTGAAGGTAAAAAGGGTTAAATGGGGGGAAAATAACAGATGGGGATTGAGAGAGTGAAGGGCTAGAAAATAATTTGTAAGGTGGTAAGTAAGAGGGGGAAGAAAGAGGGAAGTTATATATAACAGGGAGAAGAACAATATACAAACAGATAGATATTATGTATATTATAGATGTACATTAGACAGACATTGAGATGGCCAAACATAAGCTCATGTGAAAACATAGACAAACACTGAGGATCGATCCATGGGTTATAGTTGAAAAGCTTACCAGGGTGAAATGGAACAGAAAGCTTAAAAATCATAAAGCTGGCAAGTCAGATGTAAAGGTTTTCCATTTTGTAGGCCAATCATGATTGGTGAGGGTAAACTTTACTGAAGAAAGGCTCCATAGGTTAGATTGTATACAAAGCATTTTAAAAAATCATAATTTTCAAGTCTAGAAAATTATGTGATACCATAATGTTCACTATAAGAGGAGTCTATGCCATGTAATATTGTCTAGTGGGTCTTAAGCATCCAGTATCCTTTCCTAAAAGCAATCTAAAATCATGAGCATTATGGAATAATGGTAATTACCTACAATTGAAAACAGATTACAATAACATATTCAATGTATGAGCTCTGTGACATGAGTTCATAGCATGCAGTTGTACATTCCATTGCTATCTGTGGATATAAATTAGATTATATTAGCAGGAATAATCAAGTAGAAAATGAATAAATTGTAATTTTTGTCATGACATCTTAACCAACTCTTTCTTCTAAGTTTAATATGTATTGACATTTAAGGAAACTATTGAAAAAAATAGCTGTTGTATCATTATATTGTGTAGGGTTGTTGTTACAATTGGGGATTTGGTTTTTGTAATTGCTCTTTGAGTAGCTCATTTAGAATCAGTTTGGTTAGCCCAAATATTGAGAATTCTTTTTGTCTGAGTATTTTTTTTAACTTTCCCTCCCATGTAAATGAGAGTTTTACTGGGTAGTGGACTCTAGGTTGAAAGTTTCTTTTTTTCAGTTGTTTGATATGTCATTCCATTCTTTTCTTGCCTGGATTGTTTCAAATGGAAAATGTGGTTTGGAAAATGTGGTTGGATTTTTATGTTGTTCCCTTTATACTTGATGGTTTTTCCCCGTTTTTGCTTTAAAGAGTCAATTTCTCTCTTTGCTTTTTTTGCCATTTGGTTTACTAAATGTCTTGGTGGTGTTCTGTTATGGTCTGTTTTGTTTGGCACTTTTTAGCCTCTTGGATTTGAAGAGAAACCTCTTTCCCAAGGGTAGGGAAGTTCTCTGCTATTATCTTCCTCAATACTTGTTCTCCCCCTTTCCCGTTTTCTTCCCCTGCTGCAATTCCTATAATTCAGATATTATTTCTCCTGTCTGTTCATTAAGTACCTTACATTTTCTTCCAGGGGTTTGTCTCTTCTTTCTTTTTTGACTTCTTTATCCCAGCAAGTTTGTAATTTGAAGATTTAGAATATTTTGAAGATTCAAATCTTCAAATCTTCATCATCCTCATCTTCTCTTCTTTTTCTTCTTCTTCTTCTTCTTCTTCTTCTCCTTCTC
The DNA here is from genome assembly GCA_004027635.1 of Crocidura indochinensis. Lineage (NCBI taxonomy): Eukaryota > Metazoa > Chordata > Mammalia > Eulipotyphla > Soricidae > Crocidura > Crocidura indochinensis. Next base: position 7,539 of record PVKC010050710.1, read on the forward strand.
CTTCTTTCATAGGTATGGTAAAAATTGGGGAACTTAGAGAATTCTCTTGGCCGAAGAGAACAGGGTTTCTCCACCCTTGAAGCATACTGCCATGGGAACAACTACAGGCTCCATACTCACTCATTTACATACCCCAAGGTCTTTTTTATCATACTAGGAAACTTTCCACTCAGATGAGGTGAAGACATCCTGCTTCTGTGACTGGAACTCTTGTTATCAAGTTTATTTTTATTTATTTCTTCTATAATTTTGTTCTTTAACTTCATCTGTTTTAGTTATGCTTGGTATGAAAACCTAGAAGAAAAGTCTTGCCTGGGTTAAAAGCTCAGGTCAAAACCAGGGCACAGAGATAATGTAGCCTATCATTTTTTACCCCCAAATGCACAAACAATATAATATGGCCCATTCTAAAAAAGGGGAAATCTTATGCAGAGAAACAAGCTCTTATCTACTAGGGTTCAGAACCCATACATTCTATAATACAGGGGCACCTCCCATCTGAACATGTGTCATGTGGACCCAACTTAGACTCCATGTAGTTGGACAGCGAACATCCAACCCAGAACCCCAAATCCCAGACTTGGAACTGACACAAGTCCCAGCAGCAGCACCAGAAACCAAACTCCTCCCTGGGAAATTCCTAATAGCCTCTGACACCAACTTGCACCAGTTTTGATATGACATCCCAACAATGAGGAAATGGCAACAGCTTGATCATAGAGAGGGTTGCCCTATCTCATCACCTAATGGTAAGATGAAATCAGAAGACATGATGTCCTTTGATCTGTGCAAAAAACAAGTTCACTAACTACAGAAGACTGACTTTGATAAACATGACTGGATAGAACCTATTGTGGGACCAACATGAAAGATTCTATCCTAGGCTTTGGCCTAGGATTTGTACAAAAAACAAAATATCTAATTTCAGAGGTCTGACTTTGACAACTGCAGCTGAACAGAACTTCTAGAACCATACTGAAAGACTCCATCCTAGCTTTATCCTAGAAACTGAGCAAAAACCAAGACCACTAATTACAGAATACTGATTACAACAACAGTGATGGAACAGAACTTCTAAAACCATAAAGACTCTAACCTAGCCTTCATCCTATGATCTGTGCAAATACCAATATCTCTAGCTACAGAGATGTTACCATCCACAATTGAGTGGAAAGTTTCCTGACTCTACAAAAAGACCTTTTGGTGTGTGAAAATGAAAGTGGATGGAGTCTGTAGTTGTTTCCATGGCAGTATGATTCAAGGGAGGAGAAACTCTGTATCTCTTAGGCCAAGGGAATTCCCTTTCTTATTTCCCAAATATTTACTGTGCCTAATGCAAAAAAAATGCACAAACCTTGTCACCCGGCCCTCCTTCCTTCATTTTTTTTCTTTTTCTTCTTTTTTTGGGTTAAATTTTTATAGTGGTCAAAGTGAATTACAAATCTTTCACAGTAATATTTAAGGCACAGAGTAACAATGAATGAGGGACATTCCCACCACCAGTGTAGTCCTCCCTAAACCCCTCCACTCCTCCATCCACTCCTCCACTCACTGCATCTTAGCATGCATCTCATATCTCCCTTTGTTACCCCCTATAAGGCTAGTGTGACTGTTCCCCACTTGTACAGCTTGTTGATGATTGAGTATCGATTTTGTTGTCATTGACTTTGGGATTTGTGTTCAAGTCTGATCCTTTTTTATTTCCCCTGAATATTCATATGACTGTCTGGTCCATTTTTGCCCCTCAAATTATTAGACTGAACAAGATGATTCCAGTAATGTGGTTCTGTTGGAGATACAAGAAAAGATAAGGGAAAAGAAAAGAAAAATAAAAACGAACAAAAATCTAGGAGGAGTTTGTCTAGGTGATACATATAATAGAAGAAATAACTAAAAATAAACTTTAAAAAGGTATTAAAGAAAATGCTGTTTAAGAGGCTAACTTACATTTGGAAATAGACAAGTAGGTGTTATTATAGAAGTATTAAACATATAATGCGGCAGAAGTTTCTCAGTTTAATGTAGTCCCATGTGCTTATTTTTTATTCCAATTGCTTGGCAAGTGGTATTTTACTAATTTTTGGAGAAAATTATTTTTATTTATTTTATTTAAATAACTTGATTACATACATGATTGCATTTGGGTTCAGTCATGTAAAGAACACCACTCATCACCAGTGCAACATTCCCATCACCAATGTCCCAAAACTCCCTCCTCCCCACCCAAACACACCTGTACTCTAGACAGCATTCTATTTCACTCGTATATTTTCATTATTAGGATAGTTCAAAACGTGGTTATTTATCTAACTAAACTCATCCCTGTTTGTGGTGAGCTTCATGAACTGAGCTGCAACTTCCAACTTTTTTCTCTTTTGTGTCTGAAAATTATTATTGCAAGAATGTCTTTCATTTTTCTTAAAACCCATAGATGAGTGAAATCATTCTGCATCTCTCTCTGATTTATTTCATTCAGCATAATAGATTCCATGTACATCCATGTGTAGGAAAATTTCATGACTTCATCTCTCCTGACAGATGCATTAAATTCCATTGTGTATATGTACCACAGTTTCTTTAGCCATTCATCTGTTGAAGGGTATCTTGACTGTTCCCAGAGTCCTGCTATGATAAATGGTTCTGCAATGAATATAGGAGTAAGGAAGGGATTTCTGGTATTGTATTTTTGTGTTCCTGGGGTATATTCCTAGGAATAGTATAGCTGGGTCGTATGGGAGCTGGGTTTCCAGTTTTTGGAGGAATCTCCAAATCGCTTTCCATAAAGGTTGAACTAGACGGCATTCCCACCAGCAGTGGATAAGAGTTCCTTTCTCTCCACATCCCTGCCAACACTGCTTGTTCTCATTCTTTGTGATGTGTGCCAATCTCTGTGGTGTGAGGTGGTAACTCGTAGTTGTTTTTGATTTGCATGTCCCTGATGATTAGTGATGTGGAGCATTTTTTCATGTGTCTTTTGGCCATTTGTATTTC
>PVKC010050711.1:0-10536 GCA_004027635.1 Crocidura indochinensis
CCCTCCTCCACATTCTGTTAATTCTTGTATTCATTTTCATTCCATCCAGAAATCCTTTGATTTCCTCGTTGATTTTCTTTCTGTTCCACTGATTGTTCAATATTGAGCTGGATAATTTCTAGGTGTTAAACTTCTTTTTCTTTAACTCTTAATTCACTTCTATTTTCAGTGCATCATAGTCTGAGAAGATAGTTAATACAATTTGTATCTCCTTGTTTTCGTGAAGGTCTCCTTTATGATTCAGCATATTGTCAACCTTGGAGAACATCGCATGTGCAGAGGAGATGAATGGTATTCAGTTTTGTGGGGATAAAAAGCCCTATATATGTCTACTATGCAACCATCTTTCATTTATTCCTTCAAAGCTAGTATATCCTTGCTAAATTTTAGTTTAGTTGATTTCTTGGGTTACATCTTATTTTACGTAAAACAAAGTTTATAGGGGTTGGAAAGATAGCATGAAGGTAGGGTGTTTGCCTTACATTCAGAAGGATGGTGGTTCAAATCCGGGCACCCGGTATGGTCTCCCGTGCCTGCCAGGTGCGATTTCTGAGCATAGAGCCTGGAGTAACACCTGAGTGCTGCCAGGTGTGATCCAAAAACCAAAAACAAGCAAACAAAAACAAACAAACAAACAAAAAACCAAAGTTTATACCTAGTTTCTTTGAATCTGTTTTTTTACAACTTGGTTTCACCCAAAACAAAGATTGTCTTATATGTAAACCTGGGCAAGACAGGCTCAGAATAGCTGCCACACCTTGGGGTGGTCTCTGTACTCAATAAAACGGTAGTTCTGGCAGGCAGCAGGCTCTCCATCCTAGGTAGAAGACTGCCAGTCTACACCTTCAGCTTGGCTTGGATCATTTCATGCATGACCTAGATTTGTTCACTTGGGCTTGGAGATAGAAGGGTGGGGTGATTTTACAGTTGATTGATCAAGAGATGACTAGGAAGTGTTGTAGTCTCCCACTATTTTGTTGCTATTTATGTCTTTCTTCAAGTCTACTAGCAGTTGTTTCAAGTATTTTACTGGCCCTTTACTGGGGGTACCTTAATCTTTATAAGGGAATTGTTTGGTTGATTGTCCTCCAACCTTTGACCTTGAGTTTGTGTTTGCTTAAGCCAATTCAATGTGTTTTTCGGAGGCAGCTTAATGATCAAGACTCACTTTCTAATCTCTTAATTGATGCATTTAGGCCATTGACAGTGAGTGAGTTTATTGTCATTGGATTTTGTGTCGAAGTCTGGTATATTTGTTTTTTTCTGTCCTGCCTAAAATTAGATCCTTCAGTTTTTTTTATTTGATGAATATTTTAGATTTCCGATTTAATCTTGTTTCCCTTATTAAATGTTTGCACTTGGTAGTATAGTTTTTAATTCTACAATAAAGATGTCTTGAAAAAAAATAAGTTCTTCATAGATTGCAGACCACCACTTACAAAGTAATTTTTTAAATTATAAAGAAATGTAGAAAGACTCCAGGAGTCTCAAACTTGTGGCCCACAGGCTGTGCGGCCCTCCATACAACATTTTGTGGCCCACGGCCGGCCTTCAAATATCGCAGTATTTGCGATGATTCAGTATAAAAATTGCATTAGTAAGAAAAAAATCGCATTAAACATTCGCATACCCTGAACAGTTCCGTTTGGGCTATGCAAATATTTAATGCGCTTTTTTTTCCTTACTAATATGATTTTATTGCGAATATTCGGTAAGTGAAATCCCTTATGCGGCCCTGCCTCCTCCCGACTTTCCCTCCTGTGGCCCCCAGGTAAATTGAGTTTGAGATCCCTGCAGGAGGCAAAGTCGGGGTGATCCTTTAGTGCAAAGTCAGTAGTAAGCCTTGAACGTTGTGGTGTGTGACCCAAACAACTAAAACAAAACAAAACAAAACAAAAAAAGATTCCTCTAGGGCAGGGCCACAAAATGTTGTACGGAGGGCCGTTTGCGGCCTGCAGGTGACAAGTTTGAGACCCCTGATAGGGGCTAGAGCAATAGCACAGTGGTGGGGCATTTGCATTGCTCATGGCCAACACAGGACAGATGCTGGGTTGATTCCGGGCATCCCATATATTTTCCCAGCCAGCCAGGGGCGATTTCTGAAAGCAGAGCCAGAAGTAATTTCTGAGAACCAACCAACCAACCAACCAACCAACCAACCAACCAACCAACCAACCAACAACCAACCAACCAACCTACCAAAAAAAATCCCTTTATTTAAAATATTTGATTTATGATTAATGATTGTTTCTTTAGATTTTTTTCTTTTATCGCTTGTCTGCTTTACATAGACATGGCGACAATAAATTGCATTTAAAATGATAAAGTCATAATATTAAAATTGAAAATAAAATTGCCTAATGTCATAAAGTTTAAGAAATTTTTTGAATATTTCCAATATTTAGTTCTATTCATACTTTTACTAAGTTTTAAGTTTGCAAGACTCCCCAAAATATGTGCAATGGTCTTGAAAACAAGAAGGGATCGCATTATTTGTCTTGAGAAAGTGTAATTCTCTTTGAATAAATCCTTTTTAGGAATCCCCCTCCCCTCTATTTTTTGTGAGAATGAAACCAAATGTTTTGGTAAAGAAGAATTATAATAACATATGGTACATGCATTAAAATATCACTTGAACTTGCACTTGGGAGTAAAACCTAGCCAGTACAGATTGTCATAAGAATTCGTTTCAATCTCCCAGATTTGAGGAAGAGGAAATGTTAATTATGGGGACAAATAATCACCCAATAGTGTTTAATAAGGGTAATCCTAGATTAGTAAATTCAAAGAAAAAATAATCAAATCTAAACTTAGCAAAAATCTCCCTCATAGAAGTCATAGCTCCAATGGTATTATAGGCCATAGAAGATTATCTGAATCTGAAAGTCCAAGGTTAATATTTTAGGATTATTTAATTAATTTTTGCTCATTAGAGAAAATAAAAATAAAGGAGAAAAATTATACTTTATCTTCACAACTCATTGGAAAGTTTTGTTTAGCCTGTTGTATATTTGCCTTTATTTGACTGAATTGTTTCTATTCATCAATTTGGAGCTCAGCACTTTGATATTGTATCTAGTAAATATTGTAACATTGGTTAACATTTTGGGTCAGAAAGATAATACAGGATATAAGACACGTGTTGCATGTAGCAACTGACTTCAATTTGAATCCTCAGAACCACATATGTACCTTGAGCTCCCCCAGAAGTGATCCCTCAGGAAAGAGCCAGGAGTAAATCCTGAGCAGTACTGGATATGGCCTAAAAACTTAAAAAGATAAAAATTAGTAGAGGAACCTGAGCGATAGCGCAGCAGTAGGGCATTTGCATTGCACGTGGCTGATCCAGGACGGAGCTCTGTTTGATAACCTGAATTCCATATGATCCCCCAAGTTAGTAGCTATTTCTGAGTGCATAGCCAGGAGTAACCACAGAGCATCATTGGGTGTGGCCCAAAAACAAATAATTAATTAATTAAATAAATAGAGTCTAAAGAAGTGAACATTAAAGATCCAAAGTTAAACAGTAACGGTTCATGATGCTGGTCCTAAAATATACATACTTCAAAGTAAAACCTGAAAAAAAATGAAGAAAAATAAGAAAAGAGCAAATTGAATATAGTATATAATTTAGATAATACCCTAGAGGTGCCTTATAGTATGCATTAGTATATATTAGTAAATAATAGTATATGTGTTACTAAACATGTATTAGTAAAATTAGTATATATATATATACATATATATATATATATATATATATATATATAAAAGTGCATATATTTATACAAATGGGCAGTGTTAGGGTTGGAGACATGGTTTAAAGGATAAAGTGATTGCCTTGAAAGTGGCTAACTCCAGTGGATTCCCAATACAACACAATGTCCCCAGGGGACCCCTAGAAGTAGTAACAAATGAGCACAGAGCAAGGAGTAAGCCTGAAACATGATGGGTGCAGACCCCCTCCAAATAGGTTTGAGTTATAAGTTGTTAACTTGTATCTATAAGTACAAATTACAAGTGCTGGGTTTAAATATTCAAATATTCTATAATAAAGTAATATAGAAATATGTTCTGTAATATAGTGTGATGTAGTATAATATATTTGAGAGAGAATACATGTAGGTGAATGGGAGTAGTTATTTATCTTCTTCTTGCACAGATATTTATCAAGTAACTACTATACACGAGATGTCATGTTTAATTCTATAGATACAAACTGAGAAAGAAAACAGGTTCAGAAAATAAAGTGCTACTAATAAAGTACTGTTCTTAGCCCTTCAATTCTTATTAAAGTTCAGATCAAATTGAAATCTTCATTTATCTGTACTACATGCATGCTATCTTCTGCCAGATCTGTTCATATAAATAGAAACTACCTTAATTTATTTCTGAAATAAATATCTTCAGAAAATGGTTCTTTCCTTGTCTACTGTCTTCTCCTTCTCCTTTTATTTTATTTTATTTTAAAACTTTCTACTGGGAATTGAACTCAGACTTTATCACTTAATTATATCCCCCATCCCTATAGTTCTCCCTCAAGATGAAGAAAGGCTTCTTTGTTTTTCAATTTACATCTTTTGTTGCATGATTTTATTACAAAAGGAAATATGCCTGTATAACAGTTAAGAAATCTGACAACCCCAGTGAATCACACAGTGACAAATTGTACCCCTAGTGAAAATCAGGGACAGAGTGAGACTGGTATACTCAATAGCTGGAAATATTTTAATCTTCCTATTAAAACAGTATACATGTGTGCACGTGTATGTGCTGTGTGTATAGTGTGTGTATGTGTGTATAATTACACTAGAGATAAGAGTACTATAGTTCACAGGTTAAATATAGCCAATCATTGGCTTTCATATGTATATGAACTAAGAATATCGTTGACACTGTTTAGTGATTGAAGAATAGACCCGAATGATAATACTTCATCAGGTACAAAGAATACATGTAATTCAAACATTTTCGAGAGGCTTAAGAGATAATACTGCAGGTAGGGAACTTTCTTTGCATGCAGCTAACAAGGGTTCAATCAGAGCACATTATAGAGGTTCCCAGAACCTGCCAGCAATGATTGCTGAGTGTAGAGCCAAAAGTAAGCCTTGAGCACAGTTAATTGTGACCTCCCAAAACATAATTACAATCTGTCTTTGAAGAGTTTGGCCTATACCTCTGGAGTTCAAGGGTTACTCTTTGCTTTGCATTTAGAGTTCACTATTGAAGTGCTTGCGGGGCCATATTGGTAAAAAGGATTGAACTCAACAGAAAGCATACAAGGCAAGTGCCTGAACCCCTGTTCCATCTCTGTGGCTGTAACAATTGAAATCTTTGAGGTTTGATGAGCCATATCTTGTGGTACTTAGGTGGTACTCCTAGTTCTGCACTCAGAAATCACTCCTCGCTGGCTGGAAGGACTCTGAGATGCTGGGGAATCTAAGAACTGTATGCAAGGCAAGGTCTCTAACCTACTGCGCTATCTTTCCAGCCCTTTAGAAATTAAAATCTTAAATTGCACAAACTATATTTTACTGAAATACAACTGCGTTTTCTTTGCTCTATTGCCTATTACTTTACATCCTTAAAACACTAGAATTGAGAATGCTGCAAAGCATGTGTCTTCAAATCCTATTGCCCTCTTTCTTCACAGAAAGAAGTTTACAAGCTTCTAACTTAGGCACAATGTTCAACTTTAAGTGGCCCAAAAACCAAAAAAAAAACAAAAAAAAACAAAAAACCAAAAAAACAAAATGAAAATGCCTAATTTTAGATACTGAGTTCCAGTTAAATTTCACAGCACATGTAAGTCTGTCTCTTATTTGAAACCATTTCTTTTCTCAGCTCATGGTACCTTAATATCCATGGTATGTTTTGCATGATCAGCAGTCTAGCAGCTTGCAAACTGTACTTCAGTTTCAATTTCCTTTAAGTGCAGTGTTTTGCCCTGTTGGACTTCTTGAACTGTTTTCTCAGTGGCTCGGAGAGATGACTGATGATTTTTCCTTGTGCTCAATCATTTTTGACATGTTGCAATCAGTCTTGGTGATCTTTAAGAATGCACACTTTCTTTATGAGAGATCAAATTGCCTTCATGTTAAACACCAATTTAATTTGCCCTTAATTGAACTTTTCAACTCTCATTAGTCTTAAAATATCTTCTATTTTATACTATCTCTAGAATCTTAAAGTTGTTATTATTTAGGATCATTTGATATGGAATATTTGAATTCAAGATAGAGTAAAAAAAGGAAAGAGAATAAATTATCTGAAATAATGCTTTTTAGAACCATAATAAATTATAAAAAAATTTTAATCTGAATGTATAATTCAAATTTATCCTCTTAATTTTTTTCTTTCAGTTTTTGAACCATAGGCAGTGTTCAGGGGTTGCTCCTGTCTCTGGTTTCAGGATTTCCAAGGATTAAACCCAGGTCAGCCACTTTAAGGTAAATATCCTACCTACCCTAGTTTGCTTCGGGGCCTCCCTCCAAATTTTTATTTTTTGGAACTGAAATCAGGTAAAATAATGTTGCACCTGTTAAACAATATATGCACCAATTTTATAAATAAACTTGACCTTCAAGTATGGAATATGGGAGTATGACAATAAGAAAAATGAAAACACTAAAACATTCCTAAGAATTATTAAATTGTCTTATGTTTTCTTAAGTAAATTCTCAAATTCACTTGGATAGTGGTATAGAAGAGCTTCCATAAAGGTAAAATTTGTGGAAAGTACAGTTTTGGAAAGCTCTGCTTAGAAACAGATAAATAAAAATATTGTCCTTTTTATTAATGTTTTCTGGCATTATTTACTGAGTAAATGAAAACAGTATATTACATCTGGGATCAAAGAGAATGCTGGAATTGAAACTTCTTAACTAGTGTTCCACTTGATTATAGAAGCTGTTAACACAAACCATAAACTGAAGATTCTGGCTAGTCTTTAGAAGTTCCTCTCCTGTAGAAATTGATAATAGCTTACCCCAAAACAAATATATTTGGCATCAATCACACTGCTTTAAAATGAGAAGTCTGGACAGCTATAACAAGAAAAGGAAATATCAACCTTTGTGGCGAGCTAAAATATGTATTTGCAGAGAATATCATTAATTAACCATGTAAGAAAATGTTTTAGTCAGCAGTGACTAGATTTGGAAAATGAATATCTGTGAAGCTAGGTAAAGAAATAGAGAAAACAAAAATTCAGCTGTAGTGCTCTTATATGCAATGACATAAAGTCATAAGAGAAGACCAGAAGCATTAAGGAGAGCTACTTTCAGTTTTTTTTTTTTTAATAGGTTGTGTAGTGTTGCTGAAAAAATTTTATGGACTACATTTATCTGTATTCAGGGCTTTCTTTATAGCACTGTACTCAGTCATCACTCCTAGTGGTGCTCCAGGGACTGTATGTGGTACCAGGGATTGAACCAGGGTCTGCTGCAGGCAAAGGAAACTATCTCATTTCCTACATTCTCTCTACAATCCAACTACATTACATTTTCAGTTACTGAATATTTTATAATCATAAATTTTTCAGAAAACATTTTATTGCAAATGCAATCTCATTTTTACAGATTTCTTAATCAGTCTTTATTGGTTAAAATTACAAAAATGAACTGAATTTTTAATACAGTGGGTATAGGAAGGGGAGTTAATTTATATAGTAAGCCATTTAAACTTTAATAAAAAGAAATGTAGAAACTTGGAAAACCATAGTAAGGACATTTTCCTCTCTAGTGATCCTTATCACATAGGATAATTGTGGAGGTATGTAAAGCCTACAATCAAAATTAATGATCAAAGTTAGTGTTCAAAAAATAAACTTAGACCTGAATAGACATCTTCATCTATGATTTAATGTGTTTGCAGAGTACAAAAATCTCTAGAAGGAAATGGGAGTAATATGAAACTTAGCAATTTATCTTCTCTTACCTGGGACCAGACTGATGTGAACTGGCCTGAAGCAGTGGTGCCATGAAAATTAAAAAAACAGAGAAAAATTACAAAAAAATCATTGGTACAGAGGTTCCTGGCCTTGTGGACTGAGAGCCTTTATTGTCCTCCAAGTACAGTATTTTTTGTTTAGACCTAGTAAACACTGAAAGAAGGGTGAACATTAGGACTGTATCCTATCTATGCTAATCTAAACTGGTTAGATTTTTGCATATCAAAGGGGCCTGGGGTAGTTAATACAAAGGTCTCCAAAACATATTATGTGAGAGTTGGCAGACAAATGAGCGAATACAACTCCACCAAGATAGCATTCAGGTAATTAGTAATTAAAGGTTCTTTAAAGTAATTAGTAATTAAAGATTCTTTCAGTCCCTCTCCTAAAACAATTAACTTTCTAGCTGATCATATTTATTTCCTAGATGTTTGTATATCTGACATCCTCTTTCTTCTTCCTATCTTTTTCTCCTTTCTTGACTCTCTCTACTCAACCCTCCCCAAGTTTACAGTAAGAAATTATATTACAAAATCACAAGCAATAAACATAAAAATGACATGCCCTTCTAGAAAAGAATCCATGTCTCCTACATAATACATGTGCTCTCCTTCTTATCTCTTCAGTCCTATTTCCTGGTGCTAAAATTCACCTCTGCTCTTAATTTTATAATTCTACTAAAATGTATCCAATTAATGTCGCTAACAATAGTCCTGCAATCCAGAGCGAGCAATACCTTTTTTTCATCATCAGATGCATATTGCAGTATTTACAACTCACACTCCATATTGATCTATGCTCTCTAGTGAGGTGATGCCCACAATATTAAGGATTAAAAAACATTTTTCTCTGTCTTATCCCTAACCATTAGAATGATTTACACTCTCTGAAAGTTAATGAAAACTAGGTACCTTTCTCCCTTGGTCCAAATCAAGCCTTCCCAACTCCCCTCTCCCATCTTCAGTATCTCAAATATATATAAAATGAAGCTCAGAATATTATTCTTTTTTTTGGGGGGGGTCACACCCAGCATTGCTCAGGGGATACTCCTGACTCCATGCTCAGAAATTGCTCCTGGCAGGCACGGGGGACCATATGGGGCACCAGGATTCGAACCAATGACCTTTTGCATGAAAGGCAAACGTCTTACCTCCATGCTATCTCCCGGGCCCCTCAGAATATTATTCTACCTCTTGACCCTTTCCTTAAAAATTCCTAAATTGGGATTGGGGAAAAAGCTCAAAGACTGGAGCACTTTGGCACATGTTTTCTGACCACCACGAGGTATAGCTAATATTCCTGAAAAAAACACATAAAATTCTACCACATCCCTCAAAAAATCAAACAAAAATTTCAAACCTACCAAAAGTTTATAAAAATAATGCAATAAATACCAATAACACATACTTTCATTTATATTCTCTCTTATTTTCACTGAATGGTTTAAAAATGACTTGGAATCATCATCCACATTCTCTAATAAATAATATTAACAAAAATGTTTGCTTGACAAACTTGTGAAAAATTTTAAACAACGTAAGTTAAGATAATAAATATTCTTATTTCTCTTTGATTTTAAAATATAACTATGAATATATGTTATAGTCATAATCTGTTGTACATGACAATTTTAAGACATTTTAACAAAAGTTTAGTATTGTTCAACCATTTAACACATTCCAATTTTAGAATAATTTTTATTAACTCAGGTGCATTCATAGTCAATCTCTTTTTACAACTGCTGTCTTAAACATTCATTTTTCTAATTTATATACTCATATATTTATAATGTCATGAAAGTTATCTAAATGCAATATTGAAATATATAATATTTGTGTATAATTTCTATAATTTCAAGCAATACTCTCAGGTATACTCAGTTAATCATATGAACAATACATTTGCCTTTACTTATTAAGCTATTTCATTGATTGCTAGACATGTTCATGGCTAGCAAATAATTAATCATCTCCAAAGGGATTTCAGGTCTCATCTCAATATTCCCTAATTTCATTTTTAATATAGCAATTCTATTGTGTATATAAATATATCTGATCATGGTTTTAATTTCTATTTCTCTAATGACTCATTGCATTGGTATCTTTTTTATTGACATTTACGTGTGCATGTATGTATATCTACCAATCAAATATAGTGAAATGCATAAAAAACTAAATCAGTGAAATACATATTAGAATATTTTTCATTTTAAATGTGTACATTTTTGTTATTTAATTTAAAAACTTATCTATTTACAAGCCGAATAACCTGTTTTTCTATTTTTAATTTTAGACTTCTCTTTCTTTTTTCCTTTCTTCCTCCCCTCTACTCTCCCTCCTTCCCTCCCTTCCCTTTTATCTTTTTTTACTTTTCTCTTCCATCTTTCTTTTTCTTTCTTTCTTTCTTTCTTTCTTTCTTTCTTTCTTTCTTTCTTTCTTTCTTTCTTTCTTTCTTTCTTTCTTTCTTTCTTTCTTTCTTTCTTTCTTTCTTTCTTTCTTTCTTTCTTTCTTTCTTTCTTTCTTTCTTTCTTTCTTTCTTCCTTCCTTCCTTCCTTCCTTCCTTCCTTCCTTCCTTCCTTCCTTCCT
>PVKC010050712.1:0-10534 GCA_004027635.1 Crocidura indochinensis
GCCCCGAATGTAAATTTTCTAAAGTAATCGTGGTTATATTTTATCTTTTATAAAGACCTTTATTTTAGTCTGGGGCCATACCTGTTGCTGTATGGCAACCATGCAGTGCTGGGGATTGATCCTGAGCTCCTGCATGTAAAACCTGTGTTCAGTCCATTTGAGCAATATTTTGAACTCAAAATCTTATTTTTTTTAATTTATATAATGTTGGTTTACAAGGGTGAAAATGTTTGTTTTTCGGGTACAGTGCTTCTACCCAACACCCACCAAAGTCCCAATGAACCTCTACCACTTGGACCAACTTCCTTCACCCATTCATGTTATACTTCAATTATCACTTGACGACCTCAGTTTTGTGACAAAAATTTAGTGCCTTTTTGTTGTTGTTGTTGTTGTTATTGTTTCTTGTCTTTCTTCCTTACATAACAAATATAATTGAGATCATCCAATAATAAGTCAGAAAGAAAAAGGTCTTTCTCACTCCTTTAGTTCCATTCATGATATAGGAAAAGTAAAGATTTCATCTTTTCTTACAGCTAAGTAGTATTGCATTGTGTTTATTTACCCTATTTTCCTTATTCACTCAACTATTGTCTGAACACTTCAGGTTATTTTCAAATTATGACTACTATAAATAGCAATGTACATAGGTGTACATATCTTTTAACATTAGTGTTTTTGTGTTATTTGGATAAATAGCAAAAGATCGTATGGCGATTCTATTTTAAATTTTCTGAAAGATCTCCATCGAAGGTGGACCACTAATTTTCCCTATAGAATATGGACCAATTGATATTCCTACCAATAGTGAATTTTCTCTACACTTTTATAATATGCAGGCATGAGCCACATTCCTGTCCCTCTTTCTGGCATTTTACTTTTCCTTTGTTTTGGGGACAAATCCAAAGTACTGGGGGCAGAGTAAAGGCTCTTCCTGGTTCTGTGCAATCGCTCATGCCAAAGTTCAAGGAACGATGTGGTCCCAGGGTTCAACTAGAGTTGATTTAATCCCTTGTACTACCTTCTTTGATCCCTGGTATGGTATATATATATATGTATATATATATATATATATATATATATATAAGCCATAGGTGTGTTGTAATATCACAATGTCTTTTTTTTTTTTTTGGTTTTCCTTATGAGACAGAATTTTTTTTCAGGTGAAGAATTGTTATTTTTAAGAAAGTTCTATATCAAAATTAAACTCTGAAACTTTTAAATTTGGCTTTAAATTTTTTTCTACTGGGATCACAAAGTCAACTGAGTAAGAATGTAGTAATTGGCAGGAATGAAGCACCCATTACATTCAGTAATTATTATTCAGTAATTCTGTGTTCAAACACCAGACACTTACACTTTTTTTTTTCATGAGGAGTGAGACACTCCTGGAAGCGTAGGTGTATGTGTGCAAAACATTCCAACCCTTTGAGTTATCTTGATGGTTCTCCAAAACATATTTCATAATACCAGTCAGGAGTGAAATGAAAAGATCTTTTTGGCAACTAATGAGGAAAGGTACTGCTTTTGTTGTCCTTTACTGTTAGTTTTTATTTTGGGGTCACATAAAGCAATCTTAGTGGCTACTCCCAGCACAGTAATGGGGGCTAGGCCCCATAGGTGTTTGGGGGACTATGTAGTACCAGAGATCTATCCTAAGCTCACACATGCAAAGTATGTGCTTCTAGCCCTTTGAGCCATCTCCTGGGAAGGAAACTTCTTTCACTGATTCAATTACTTAATGATTCACCTTTTGCATGGATGTTTTTCTGTCACACTCATAAGCCTTTCTTCCACTGAGTGTTTAGTGTTTCAGTCAGGACTGATATAGTAACAAAGAGAAAACAAAAGTTAAATTCAAAGTACAAAAAATAGACAGCACATTTTATGTACATAGTTAAGGCAAGTGACTGATTTCTAAGTGTCTTTTAGGAAGGTGTTACTTATGAACTGGAGTAATAGTACAGTGGGGTTTTTGCTTTGCACACAACCTACTGGCATTCCATATGGTTCCTGAGCACAGTCGAAGTGATTCCAGAGTGCAGAGCCAGGAGTAACCTCTGAGAATGATCAGGTGTGGCCCAAAACAATCAAACAAACAACAAAGATAAAAAGCTGTCATTTTGTTTTGATTGGATTTTGCCTTTGACAAGCATACAATAAGTGCTGAGGAATGGGTGCCTGCTTGGGGATGGGGAGAGAGTGTTGGTCCTCAGGGTATCTGGTATCTCTGGGCTCCCAAAAGCAAAGCAGGAGCCATCTCATTATTAGGAGGAGGCACTTTTTAAAAGTAAGTTATTTATTTATATATATATATAATTATTTTTGTATAAACTCTCCATCCTCTGTAGTGTTCAGGAGCACCAGGGTTACACCCAGGGAAACTGGGTAGGAGATATGCAGCACCCAGGATAGAACTTAAGAGACTTGCCCATAATGCACATATGCTATATATATAATATATATACCATTTGAACAACACGAGTGGCAGCTTTTTGTTTGTTTTACGGGGGTGGGGTGAGTGGGTCCACACAGTGGTGCTCAGTACTTACTCATTTAGGGGGTCAAGGTTTTATAGGAGACCCTGCCCAGTCAAACATTCCTGCAAAGTAAGCATTCTACCCAAATGCACTATGGCCTGGACCCAGTGGCTTTTCTTTTAATCCTCTGTTGTCTTCAATAAAATAACTAACCAGAAATATATATAATTAAGGACAATTATTTTTGCCTCTACCTAGTGCCTTTGTATAATTACAAATAGTGGTAGATACACTACCATACCTGGTAGTGGTGCTCAGGGATTATTCCTGGCAGTTTCAGGGTGGCTGGAATCAAACCTGGGTAGGCCGTGTGCAAGGCAAACACCCTACCTATTGTGCTATCTCTCCGGCCGAATTGCAGGTAGTCTTTCTTTTTTTTAAGGGTTTTTTTTTTTTTTTGGTTTTTGAGCACACCTGGCTGTGCTCAGGGGTTACTCCTGGCTGTCTGCTCAGAAATAGCTCCAACAGGCACGGGGGACCATATGGGACATCAGGATTCGAACCAACCACACCTTTGGTCCTGGATCCATTGCTTGCAAGGCAAAGGAGAGTGCTATCTCTCTGGGCCCAATTGCAGGTAGTTTTATGTAAGGAAGTATAAGTAAATATATAGTAGGAATATTAGACCCTCAATATATGATGTGTTTTGAGAAGTTGACATCACAGGCAAGGTAGAGATTCTACCTGAGTCACATCACACTAGCTAGAACGTATGTGCATGCGTGCCTGTCCACGCACTCGTGTGTGTATGTGTGTGTGTGTTCTCCTGCCTTCTCAACCCCCAAACCAGAGCCTCATACTGCGAAGTATGTATGTGGATTACTCAACCCAGACCAAGATCCTTGATCCTTGTCTTCCTTCCCTGGATGTTGTCATGGGGTGGTTGCAATTGCTTCACACATACAAGCTTGGTTATTTGTTTCCTGCAGTGGAGATCAGCTCAGTACCTTTAACCCTGCTTTTCCATTTTCCATTTTGGTACTCTCATTGGGTTGCAAGCTGCAAGGAATGTATTGAGCCTGGATTGAACACTGACCCCCAGACCCAAATCCTTCTTTTCGTGTTTTCCACCCTTGGATCTATAACAAATGGGTAATCAATCCTTTGCATACCCAACAAACTAATTTTAGGTGACATAAAGGCCTTATAGAAACTCCACAGTTCTGTGCCGCTCCGCCCTTCAACACCTTCAGTATAAATTTCCAAGTTTTGCTACCACAAGGTGATAAGCCAGATAGAAATGACCTCTCTCCTATCTATTACCTAAAAGCAATATCTATGACCTAGATTTAAAAAAAAAAAAGTTTTTTATGACCAAAGTGAATTACAAATCTTTCACAGTAATATTTAAGGTACACAGTGACATTGAATCAGGGGTATTTCCACCACCAGTGTTGTCTTCCCTCCAACCCTGTTCCCAATATCCCTCTCCTTTGCCCCCTGGACTGTTAGGATAACCGGTGGTCCCCTCTGTGTATAGCTTGTTGAAGATTGGCTATCGATTCTGATGTCGTTGACTTTGGGTTTGGTGTCAATGACTTAGATCTTAACTAATATCTGCTACCCTATCTATTACCTGGAGGGTTAGCCCTCTCCACCCAGGAACCCTGGTTGCTCTGCTGTCAGACTCCGGGCGCTCGGGGACTGGAGCAGGCAACGGAAGGGGTGGAGCTCTCCGGGGAGCCCCAGAGGCCTTCGAGGCCGCTCCTCTTCCTTTTCCGCCCGGCTACAAGCGAAAGGGCCTGGTGGAGACTTCTGTGCGCCGAGCCTACACAGCAGTTTCGTGGCTCTTGGTGTTTTTGTCCCCTTGGGTCTTCTTTTTCTACCCAGACCCCGACTCTTGCGGAGCCATGTGCGTCCCAGGCTGCTGGGGATCTCGGAACCTTAATTCGCGACGTTGCCAGGGCGATCGCAGGGTGGGGAAGGAGGGGGTGACACCCTCCTGGCCCTACCTCCCACTTCGGTGACAAGGCTGCCAGCTCTTCTCGTTTTAAATCGCGTTGTGTAAGTACCAGCTAGACTCCTGTCTGTTGCCAGCGCGCGTTTTTCATTTGCAGAACCAGTTTCGAATCTGGTTAGGTCCCTGGTTGGCGGGAAGGAACGGGCCCAACGGTGCCTGGGCCCCACCCTGGCTGGCTCTCGGTGCCAACCTTTTGTGTCTCCAGTAAACTGCGGCCTGCCGGGGGCTCAGGGTTCGTTCGCCCCTGTAAAGCTGTTATTTGTCTACTTAGAACGGGTCAGTTCGCACCAGGAGTGATGTTGGGTCCAGACCCATTAACCTGATTCCCAACTGCTCACAGAGTCGCCCAGCCAGGTCGTGGCTTTGGTTCCAGGATGCTGTCAACTTCGAAGAGTGCTCAGTGGATTGGCCTCAAGCCCCAAATGTGAGTTTCTGGACTTTATAACAGAGATACTGGTCATCTGGCACTTTTGCACTTGTAAAACAAGTTTTAAATACAATTTTAAATACTGGTAAAACGAGCAAACGGTTCAGTCCACGCTTGAGACCCAGGCTTTTCATCAGTGTTTCAAGATGATCACATTGATCCCTCGAACCTAAGTAGGAAAAGTTTGACTACTAGCCATGCATCGCTGTGGTTGATGTTTCCGAATTAGGATTCATAATTTGATTCCTGATGCTGATTAGACTACATAATTTCAGCTTTTCAAGGCTCGACAGTGACAAATTATCTGTCGCTCCCATGTTGGTTACGTCTTCATAAATCATTTCCAAGAGTTATCTGGGTCAATGATTTATCCTCTTGGGGTGCTTTGTCAAGTCAAATCAAGAGATTTGGGATTTCATTCTATAGATGATTCAATAAGAATGCCAATCAAACTGTGTGGTAAAGTAGATTTTGCGGTGTGCTCTTTTGAAGTGAAAATCTGACTTTTTT
Source organism: Crocidura indochinensis (assembly GCA_004027635.1). Classification (NCBI taxonomy): domain Eukaryota; kingdom Metazoa; phylum Chordata; class Mammalia; order Eulipotyphla; family Soricidae; genus Crocidura; species Crocidura indochinensis. The sequence goes on from PVKC010050712.1 coordinate 5,438, forward strand.
TTAACAGCTTACTTTAACTGGCTCATCCTTGTTAGGCTAAAATAAGCAATAGCTGTATTCCCATGTCTTAAAGTTATTGCCAAGGTAAAGAACAAAAACATTTTTAGATCCACATTGATATGAACATTTTAAACTTGTAAAGATCGTCTAAAGAATGATTAGGTCGATCCTTTGAATGGGACTAACATCTCAAAAATTTTTTAGTTTGCGTGTCATGTTCAGGTCAGGTATGTATGGTTAGGCAAATGCCCTACCCGCTGTACGACTTCACTTTGGTGACCCCTGCAACAAGTATATTTTGGTCCTTTAAAAGTTGAAGTTTTGTGTTTTGTTTGAATTTTTTCTTGTAGTTTTTTTCTTTTAATAGAAAAGTTGGGATTCAGAAAAGTTGGCAAGCATGATTAGTGTGTGGTTATTGCTAAAATAGGAAAATTCAAATTGAACTTAAATAGGTGTGGGGTGATAACCAAGCATCAAGGATATAGTTCCTGTTGTTTTGTGAGATCCTAGGTTCAACCCTCCAATGCAGCAAAAGGAAAAACAGTTATAAATTTAGATTTTTATTTCCAGATGGTGCAATCTGTGATTGTGAAGCTGTATGCATGTCATCGTGATAAATACTTACATAGAGGATGACTGACCCTCTCAAAGCAGAACTGCATGTGAGGTACCAAAAGTTTACATTAATTTGTTTTTATTTGTGGTGTTGTTCCTCAATATGTTTTGACAGGATTAACTGGCACAATGATGATATCACTTTTGCCGTTTACCCATCAGAGGGTTTCTTTGAAGAAATATTTTGAGACTGAGATGCCAGTAATCTATAGTTAAGTGATTCAATCAAATATAATGGAATGCTACATTAATGGATTAAATTATTCTTACACATAGGTAACTGCGGATGAATAATTATAAGTAAGCCCTGAGCTGAGAATTTTTTAAAGTCTTCTATTTTCTCAAGTAAGTAATTTGTCAAGTGGCACCCACATCTTTTGTCCATGTATATCTAGTAAAATCTCAGAGTTAAGATGTTTCTTATAAAAGTGGGGGTAGAGGGAATAATGTCATTTCCTTTTGTAATGGGGGGGGAGGCCCTAGTTTCCTATTTTAATGGTTTTGAGTTTGTGTAATTTTTTTTCCTTGGAGGAACTACATGCCACATTTTGGAAGGAAAAATTGAAGATACACAATGAAGCAAAAAATGAAATAAAATGTTGGGTTATTGATCAACTTGGACTATGTAAATTTATAAATTACATTTTTATGGCAAAAATAATGATTTGAATTGGCTGTTGATTACTGAAAAATAAAATGTTTTTAAAGTAAATCTGATGTTTAAATCCATACTATTTTCTATTACTTAAGCTCTGACATTATAATTTTGAAAACAAGGGTTTTGTTTATAAAAAATGAAACTTTGGGGCCCGGGAGATAGCATGGAGGTAAGGCGTTTACCTTTCATGCAAAAGGTCATCGGTTCGAATCCCAGTGCCCCATATGGTCCCCCGTGCCTGCCAGGAGCAATTTCTGAGCATGGAGCCAGGAGTAACCCCTGAGCGCTGCCGGGTGTGACCCAAAAACCAAAAAAAAAAAAAAAAAAAAAAAAAAAAAAAAAAAAAAAAAAAAAAAAAAAAAAATGAAACTTTACTCAGGTAGTTCTACCTTCTCAGAAGTTATCTTTCCTCAAAAATGGATTTCCTTGCTATTTGGTACCTTAAAAGTGACTGGGAAGTACATAAAAGTTAGAATTTGCAGAAGGTATTTTTAATCTGTCAACCACTAGTTATCCATACTAAAAAATGTTTGGGAGCCATGCTGCAGTGTTTCTTTTGGAAGGAGGGCCCTTAAGCTCACAGGGGTCAGGGATTACCCCTGGTCTGCATAGGGGGACATATGGGGTTGCTGGGGATTGAACTTGTCAGGCATCCTACAAAGCAATGACATACCCTCTGTTCCCTTTGTATAGTACCTTTAGAGGAAGCATTCTACTGTACTTCTGTATGTAGCTGATCTGAAGCATGTTTTCTAGGACATAGGTATGGTGCTCAATAAGGAATGGAAAAATTGAGTTCGATTCCCTATTCATCACTAGCAAAGGGAGCTGTCCCCGGTCCATATGTGACAATAAACTGTTGAAGCTGTTGTTGGCACTGAGTCAAGTAGATATCCCTCTGCTCCAAATAGTCTTCACTATACTGTTCAAATGGAAATAGTGCATTTGGAGCAACACAAAATACAGCAGCCCCTAAGTGAAGAAGAAAAGGAATACTTAGTATAATGCTGTACATGAAATTCAAATGTCAACAAAATAAAAATTCAGCTAACAGAACATACCGGAAATTAGTTTTAGGCCCAGGAAATGGTAACAGGCAAACAGAATAATGGGTTTAAATTTTGGAAAACTGGCATATAAAGAAATGATTTTGAAGCTGAATAGTACTCTGAGGAAGTGGAAATTAGAACTTATTGAAAATACAAAGCTTAATAAATCTGACAGTAACTTAATGACCTCATCTTGAGATACAGTCATTTTCACAAATTTGCTTGATACTGTACTCATTTTTTTTCTTTTTTAATTTTGTTCCACTTCCCTGGAAACATGATCAGCTATGTCAGCTATGTGATTCATGATTTTTAAAGTAATTTCTATCTTAAAGAAAAAGTTCTGGGGGTTGGAGCATAGCACAGCAGGTAGGGTATTTTCCTTACATATGGCCAATCCTGGTTCAATCCCAGGCATTGCACACGATCCCCCCCAAACCTGCCAGGAATAATTCCTGAGCTCAGAGCCAAGAATAACCCTAGAGCACTACTGGGTGTGACCCAAAGTAAAAAAAATAAGTTCTGGTAAGAGCTAGTACATTGGGACAGGCACTTTCCTTGCATGTGGTGGACCTGTTGCCTAATTCCCAGCACCATATATGGTGTCCTGACCCCGCCAGGAGTGAGTAAGCCATGATCAGGCACTTGGCTATATAAGGCCCAAATACCAATTAAAAGTTTTGATTAATATCTATTAAATGAAAAGACTCAGTTATATGCACCACAGGTGTCCTTAAAATTACTCATTGCTCAAGTTTTTTGGGTTTTGATTTTTGTTTTTGGGTCACATACAGCTGTGTTCAAGGTTTATTCCTGGCTCTGTGCTCAATAGTCACTCCTGGCAGGCTCAGGGGACCATATGGGATGCTGGGATTCCAACTGGGGTCCATCCTGTGTTGGCCACTTGCAAGGCAAACGCCTTACTGCTGTGCCATCACTCTGTCCCTAGTGCTCAAATTTAATTCAATTACATTTTTGTCTTACTGAATTTAGTTATGACTTTTTTTTTTTTTTTGGTTTTTGGGTCACACCCGGCAGTGCTCAGGGGTTACTCCTGGCTCCATGCTCAGAAATTGCTCCTGGCAGGCATGGGGGACCATATGGGGCACCGGGATTTGAACCTTTTGCATGAAAGGCAAACGCCTTACCTCCATGCTATCTCCCGGGCCCCATAGTTATGACTTAACTGATGATAGCTATAGTAAAGTTAGCATTTTATGGTAAATAAGATGAGGTATCTTTGATTTTATCAAATATGTTTGGGAGAGGCTACAGACATAGTGCAATGATTGATGTACTTGCCTTGCATAGATGCCCAAGCAGAAAGTCAAGTCTGTGCATCCTTTTAGGGGTTTGGGTCACACTTGCCAGAGCTATTGATGTTCTATGAACCATGCTATGCTAGTGATTAAACCTGGGCTCCAGTACACGAAACATGTGATCTAACCCACTAAGTTATCTTCTCTACCTTCAAAAATGTTTGTAAATGAGCAATAAGAATATAAAGATAAGGAACTCAAATTAAAATATCTAGTTATTCTTACTAACCATTATTAGTATAAGTTGGGAACCACTAATTTTCTCTTTCGTAAATTCAGGATAATAAACTAGCCTACTTTGAGATACATGAACCTTTAAGACATTCTCATAAATATTATGGTTCATCTTCCTAAGCACAAAGGCTAGAAGCAGGTACATAACAAATAAATTTAGCCTGGGAATTCTAAAGCACTTAAGAGTCCCTGGGAGTATGAGGCCTATGTCAATAATACTTGATTTAAATAATTATAGAACAAAGCCGTAATTTAACTTTGTGAAAAATTAATTGAAGGAAAGTTAAATGTAAAGCAAATTTAAACACTAATTATCTAGACCGAAAAAGTCTTAACATATTCTTTAAAGTCTCAAAGATTGGAGGCAAAGCTTGGTTAACTCATCAAAATGAATGTCTTTGCCGTACACACGGCCAACCTGGATTTTATTCCCAGCATCCTATATTATCTCCCAAGTCCTACCAAAAAGAACAAGGAGTAAGCCCTGTGCACTGCAGGTTGTGGCCCCAAAACAAACAGGAACCAATATAAAGGGACTCTTTTGGGTTATTTTATTTGCAGAGCTCAAGAGTTACTCCTAGCTCTGTGCTCAGAAGAAACTCCTGGCAGGCTCCAGGAACCATATGGGATGCTGGGATTCGAAATGGGGTCCATCCTGTGTTGGTTGCGTGCAAGGCAAACACCTTACCACTGTGCTATCGCTCCAGCCCCAGACTCTTCTGTTTTTATTGGCAAAACCAGTATAACATTTATGTTATAGTTATGGTATTCTAACAGCAAGCTTAAGTTAAAATTGTGCTAGTAAGGAAGCCGAAAAGATCGCATGGAGGTAGGGCGTTTGCCTTGCATGCAGAAGGATGGTGGTTCAAATTCTGGTATCCCATATGGTTCCCCGAGCCTGCCAGGAGCGATTTCTGAACGAAGAGCCAGAGTAACCCCTGAGCGCTGCCGGGTGTGACCCACCCCCCCTAAAAATTGTGGTAGATGATGACTTTTTCTTGGTTATGTGTATACTCCACTATAACAGTTAAATGTTGCATTCAGGGGCCCGGGAGATAGCATGGAGGTAAGGCGTTTGCCTTTCATGAAAAGGTCATCGGTTCGAATCCCAGTGCCCCATATGGTCCCCTGTGCCTGCCAGGAGCAATTTCTGAGCATGGAGCCAGGAGTAACCCCTGAGTACTGCCGGGTGTGACCCAAAAACCAAAAAAAAAAAAAAAAA
>PVKC010050713.1:0-10559 GCA_004027635.1 Crocidura indochinensis
CCTTCCCTTCCTCCCAGACTCTGAGGCTATCCCTGGGCCCCTGCTCCCATCCTGCACAAGACACTCTGTCTTGGGGAAGTCACCAACAACTTTCTTTCCCACCAATGTCCATTCTCAAACACATGTTGGCTATGATCACCCAAGCCAGCCACCAACCAGCTTCCAAAGTGAAAAAATAGACTCTAAGCCTGAAAAGAAACCAATACTCTTGTTCCTATTAATCTACTCTCAGTGACCTCCTATCCTCCACTTTTCTTCACTGTGTACCTGTGCTTGCTACCATACTCAGTTTCTGAGACGCCCCCACTCAAAGACATGCTCTGATTTGGTACTGTTGGGAGTCATTTTGCAAACTCCAGATGACCAAATCACAGACCAAAGTGATGTCCTGGATTCAACATCCTCCCCACAACTATTTCTAAAGACAAAGAAGAGATGTGTGCATCTATCTCGTCTGTATATCTTAAATATTCCCTTAATATCTATAACTCTTTTTAATATCTTCTTATATAATGACAATATTTCCCACTGGTTTTTCAATAAGGAATTCTGGCAGAAAAGTCTCTGTTTTGAATTCATGTTAGAACCAAGTTACGGGAAGTGTTGGACTTGTTCCCTCAGCCCCCAGATGTACCAATAATTACCCAGTGTCATTCTTCTGTCTTTGCATAGGTTCATTAAAATGGGAATATACTACATATGAAAACAAGTTCTTATCTAATAGAGATAGGGACACAAATTTTGAAATGCAGTTAGGCCGTATACCCTGAATATTAGCATAATGACTTGGCTCAGTGATTATGCCCTCAATAGAATGGACATTGCCCATACACCCCTGAACCATGGATACCATTTATAGAAACAACCAGAATTATCTATAACATTACCAGGAAGCAAATCTCTACCAGGGAAGACCCTACCACTGCTCCGGCATTGACTTACTACAAGGAGTGCTCTCTATACCCAGACGACTTAGCAACAGCAACAACCTGCTTGCAGGGCAGGTCTCTGCATTGAATGGTGAGGTGAAACTAGAGTATGCTCCACAGCAGCCGAAATGCACAGAAACCAGAATCTTTAATTACAGGAAACTGACATAGTGTTGCTATGGACATAGGAGTGCAGAAGGCATTATTATATTCTGTTTTTGTAAGAGTGGTATTGCTGGATCACATGGGAGCTCAATGTTCGGTTTTTTAAAGAATATCCATATTAATTTTCAAAAAGACTGGACTAGATGACATTCACACCAGAAGTGAATGAGAGTTCCTTTCTCCCCACATCTCCTCCAGCAGTGGTTGTTCTTGTTCTTTGTGATGTGTGCCAGTCTCTGTGGCATGGGATGATATCTCATCACTGTTTTGATTTGCATTTCCCTGATAATTAATGATGTGGAGCATTTTTTGTTGTTTTTTTGACCATCTCTATTTCTTTTTTGAGAAAATGTTCATTTTTCTACCCATTTTTAATTGGGATAGATTTTTTCATATTAAATTCTGTCAGTAGTTTGTATATCTTAAAATATTAGCCCCTATCTGATGGATGTTATGTGAATAATTTCTCCTATTCCATGGGTGGCCCTCTTCAGCAAGTGGTACTGCAACAATCAATCAGTCACATGCAGAAAAGCAAACTCAGACCTCTAACATCATGCACAAAAGTCATTAAAGACTTTGATATCAGACCTGGAACCATAAGATATATAGAACATGTACGTAAAACACTCCATGACATTGATACTAAAGGCATCTTCAAGGAGAAAACATCCTGTCCAAACAAGTGGAAACAGAGATAAACAAATGGGATTACATTAAACTGAAAAGCATCTGCAATTAAAAGGAAACAGTGACTAGGGTAAAAAGGTCACCCATATTTAATTTTTAAGAATGTTTATTATCATGATAATTTGCTCAAATAAGAATTAGATGAATAATTTCTATTTTTTAAGTTAAGATTTATTTTGTTTTCTATGATCAGGGTGATATATATTTATAAAAAATCTCTATAGGAAAATATAAAGTAAGAAGAATCAATATTCTCCTTTGACACAAAAAATAAGAAAATCACAAATTTAATTAATGGCAGAAAAACCACAAGCTAGTAGTTAACTGAGCTAGGAACTCAAACTCTAGCACTGAGCTAGGAACTCAAACTCTAGCACATGTGCTCATAAGCATTATGGAATACTCAGGAAATACAAAGGAAGTCTTGGTGTTATTCCTCAATGTTAAGATTTTTATGAGTAAAGCCAAAATTTTAGGGAAAACTACTTATAAGTTGACATATTAAAATAATACTTGATATAAATATATAAATTATTCTCTTGCTAGAATCATACTATGTGTAAACTACGTGAGCTCCTTTGGATTGCTAAGTGATAATAAAATTATTGAGGTCTACTCTAATACAAACATGGACACCTCAATTATCCACTATAATAAATCCAACTAATCACTGAAATATCTTAAACTCTTTTTAACAAAATCTTTTTATCTTATACTAACTCAAATTATTTATAAAAAGAAGTACTATTTTCTTTAATTTTAATGTTTGGAAATTACAAATATACACACAAATCAAATAAAATTCAAATTCTAGGATTGATCTGGCAATGTGACACAAGTTCCATTTTCAAATTAATCTTAGATTGATTTATATTACATTAGTGACCCTTTCACTTTCAAGTGTGCAATACTTTGTGCTTGTTTACTAAATTATAATCAGTTTTCAAATAGGTCATGTTTATAAAACAGTAGCTATAATTCACTTTATAAAAAACTCAAAATTTATATTTTAGCATTTACCGCAGGATGAATATAGCACACCATAAATTGTGCACTGTTCTATCTTAAAGAGAAATATTCTCTCAGAGTCATTACCCAGGAATTTGTGATCAAAGAATTTCCACAGAACAAATCACCTTTGCCTTACTGACAAGTATTAGGAGACACTAGAGGAATAGTGTATCAGTTTCCAAACTCAACATAAGATTTAAAAAAAATGACCTAGCTTTCACTTAACACTGCTACAAATTTTGTAGAAATACTGCTATGGCAGAGGTGGGAGGTTGTTCAAAGGACTGTAGAGCATACACTGCACAAGGGAGAAATAGAACCATTTCTGGGTACCTCAGAGCACTGCTTGATGTGGCATTCTTAAGCAAATAAACAAAGTGATGCAATCATTCAAAGCTGATTTATTACCAAAAACTGTTTAAAATATAGCTCGAGTGTTACAGAAAGAGAAAAAGAGCACTACCAACTTGTAATAACATTTTCTCATAAGTAGAATAGGTAGTTAAAGCTATAAGGAATTATTGGGGGCCAGAATGATAGCACAGCTGGTTGACACGGGTTTGATCCCTGGCATCTTATATAATCCCCCAGTTTGCAGGAGTGATATCTGAGCACAGTGGTAGAACTAACCCCTGAGCCCTGCTTGGTGTGGCCCAATATGAAAAGAAAACAAACGAATCAAAAAATAACGAGCCAAATTCAAACTAACAACACAAAGACAGATTCTAAAAGGTTGAAAGAACAAAACACAAACAAAAATGGATGTCTATTGTTTCTGACCCCAATTCTTTTAAGGTGAGATTCAGTTCTAAGTCTTAAATATGTTCGTGTTTATTTCTCTACAAAATATTTTGAAATCTAAATATATAATATTTTCTGAAAAGAATCTTTTAACCTTGCACAGCAAAATTTTTGACTGTTTTGACAATACAAATATTTCCTTTTCTATATAGAAGCATTATGTAACAGAAAACAGATTAAAACACATTGAATATTTTCTCTACTTTTATCTTATAGAATAAAATAATGTAGTGAAGAAACTAAGATGCATTATCTGATCCCTTAATACATTTAAGTAGATGTTTACTTTTTATTAGAACCTCAGGTTAAATGTTCTTAACAGTTGATCTGCAGATCCCCACCTGAAGGCATCAATGGATGTTGCCACTATATTTTTATTTCAGATTTTCTTCCTACAGTTATATGCCCACACCAACGGAGGATCAAGTATACAATGTCTGCCTTTTTCTATATACCTATAGAAGCTTTAATCCTCTTAACCTAATATTTATTTTGGTTTTCTCATAAGGGTGCCCACTCCTCTTGACCATATGCTTACATGATTGTTAAAGATAAAAGTTGTTACAATGAAATATTAGCATGGTTTCATTTTCTCTTTTATTATAAGGAAAATAAAATGTGTTGGGGTTTGGAGCGGTGGCACAAGCAGTAGGGTGTTTGCCTTGCAAGCGCTAAGCTAGGATGCGCCACGGTTTGATCCCCCGGAGTCCCATATAGTCCCCAGAGCCAGGAGTCATGTCTGAGTGCATAGCCAGGAGTGGCCCTCGAGTGTCACCGGGTTTGGCCCTCAAAGCAAAAATAAATACATAAATAAATAAATAAATAAACAAATAATTAAAATGCATTGATAGGATCTAGATAAATATTTTGTTCAATGTTGTCTTAAAAATAACTTGGCAGATTTTACAGTTCTGGATGATTTAGACATTCTGTGAGACATCATAGCTAAACCACTCACAGAATTTATTTTATTTAAATAAATAAATAAATTATTACCAAAAACTGAGATTAAATGCTTGTACATATTTATAAATTACTCATGAAAGATGTAAATTTATTCAAGATATTGAAAATAGCATATAAAGTAGCAAGTGTGCATATAAAATTATGTTGATTTCAGTTGTTTTTAATATGATTAGATTTATTTCATATTTGTCATGCAATAAAAAATAAAATAGCCCCACCATTTGTCTACTTATTTAATGAACTATTTTTGTTCTACAATGTCAGGAATCAAACTCAGATCACAAATGCAAGAAATGCTTTCTGTCACTATACTATATACTCCAGGTACTCAATATATGCATTTCATTTGTTTTATAAGACAGTAGTAATTGATTATTTTCAATATATGGAGATATTTCTAGGCAATGATTATGTGGTTGTAAACATGACATTCTTTCTAATTCATGGAATTTATACTTAATAGTAAAAATAAACATTTAATTATGATATTATAGTTATATGTGGTAAGTTTTAATATAAAGAAGAAACTTAAAACCTGAGAGATGGTTCGAGATTAAGGTCCTTGCCTTAAATGTAGTTGAACCAAGACAGTGTGACTTAAAAATGAAGACAAAATGAAACTTAAAAGTTTATATGTTTTGAAAACACTATGTTAGAAAAAGTATAATAAGGATAAATGTAAAAAGCAAAATAAAGCAAAAATCCAGAGATGAATGAAATATGATTTCACTTAGAAAGCCAAGTGGAGAGGCATCTGCCTTGTATACACTAGCCTAAGACAGACCATGGTTCAATCCCTTGGAGTCCCATATAGTCCCCCAAGCTAGGAGCGATTTCTGAGCGCATAGCCAGGAGTAATCTTTGAGTATCACTGGATGTGGCCCCAAAACAAAACAAAACAAAAAAACTAAATGATCAAAAAAAGAAAACTAAGTGGAAAGCAACTGTATGAAATTGAAGCAACTACTTAGAGGTCTAAAGGCAAGAGACTTTAGCATGGACAAATAAATAATAAAATCTACTATATATTATATTTTATATAAAACATATCTATATATTATATACAATATGTATCTATATTTTATAAAGCTTGGTGTCAAATTATCATCAGATAAATTAGAAACAAAATGTAGTTGCAAAACCTGAGAGTGACTCACCAGCATAAAGAAGTTTAAGTTTCACAAATCAAGAGTTATCAATGCTTGCTATAGTTATTGTCTTAATGACAGGGTTAAAATGGCTGAAGAGAACAATCATGTTTTAAAAGATAAAAAAGATATCTAGATATAGATTTTTATGATATTTTTAGTGTCTGAGATTCAAATATAAAAAGGCATGGATTTTTATTTTTAAATAAGATCTCAAATTGGGGGCTGGGGCATTACCTTGCAAGCTATCTACCCGGCTGATTCCTTGGCAATCTATATAATCCCAAATACTTCTGAGTGCAGAGCCAAGAGTAACACCTGAGCACCTCTAAAAGTGGCCTAAAAAAACAAAATAGATAAATAAATATGAAAATAAATAAAAAACAAAGTGAATAGACATATCACCAGATCCCATAATACCACTCCTAAGTTTTTACCTTAAGTATATGAAAACACTAATTTCGAAAATACTAATTTGAAAGGGAAGCCACACTTATTTTTTTTTATAGCACAATGGTTTACAAGAGAATAATCAAGAACTCAATTTAAGAGGCCAGAGAGATAGACCAGCGGTAGGACATTTGCCATGTACACAGCTGATCCAGAACTGACCCTACATTCTAACTCCTACAATTCCATATGGTTCCCCAAGCATGCCAGGAGTGATTTATGAGCAAAGAACCAGTAGTAACTCTTGAGAGCCACAGATTGTGACATGCACCCACCCACCCCCAAAAAAAGAGCTCAACCTAAAATCCCATAACTGATAACAAGATTTAGAAGTTGTGCTATGTATGTTCAATTGAATACGGTTCACCTAAACTTAAAAAGAACAAAATTGTGCTTTTACTGACATCTCTTAAAAGTTGAAATTGTGATTTTTGGGTCAGAATATGTATGAAATTTAAGATATGTATATCAGTAGGAAGTGAAAAGTGATTGTAGAATAATTTTACTTATATGCATAAAGAAAACAACTCTGTAAAACACAATAAAATAACATTAGAAATCTCTGAAATAATATGGTGTTGACTACAGATACTATTCTAAAAAGTCTTTATATTTTGTAGAAATTGGAAGGATGCTATCTAATAAAACATTGATTCAAATCTTGGTAAACAACTAATGTTGTAAGTGTAATAGTGTTTTAAAAAAAAGAGATTACTAGAATTCTCCTAGAAAGCAAATTTGGATATGAAAGCATTTACCACTCAATACATGCTACAACAAATTTTATAAAGAATAACACGATTTCTATTTTTGTATATTTATATCATGTTGATTTCCTTCATCTTCATTACCTGATCATCAATTTATCTGTTAGGACCTAGCAATTCACATTTAGTACTGTGAAAACAGAGATGTTTACTTTGTTTATCCTGAGTGTAAATTGAGAAGAAAAGGAAGACTGACCTATAAAGAAGCTAAAGAGAAAAGGATTTGTAAATGAAACACTTGACTCAACTAAATGGCTGTGTTGAGTTAGAAAGACTAGATGAATCAGTCAAAAGCTTAACGGGTAGATTGCAAAGGATTTGAGGCTTTGGAGAGTTATAGCTATTTGCTAAACTGAGGACCACACAAAAGGATGTGTGGACTGGATATATGAAAATGAAATGCTCAGTAGATTATTACCATGAGAAAAAAATACCAAGCAAAGATTTTTAAAATACTAATATTCATCAGAAAAATCTTACAAAAAGATTTAAAAAATCAGTAAAAAAATAAAGCACAACAGCTTTTTGGAACACATGCAAGAATATTGTTTAATTGCTTCATTTACAAAACAAAAAGCTACCCTAGGTTATGAGAAAGAAGATATGGGACCAGAGTGATAGTACAACAAGTAGGGTGTTTGCTTTAGCCTTAGCAGACCCGTGTATGATCCCCAGTATCCTATATGGTTCCTTGTGCCTGCCAAGAGTGAACCCTCAGCACAGAGTCAGGAGTAGCACCCTGTATGGACTAAAAACAAACAAATGAAAAAAAAAAAGAAAATAAACAAGGGAATATATTCAGTGGTGATAATGGAAGTTGTTTTTTGTTTGCTTGTTTGTTTGTTTGTTTTGTATGTTGGTTTTGGGCCGAACCTGGCTGTGCTCAAGGGTTACTTACTCCTGGATCTGCCTCAGAAATTGCTCCTAGCAGGCTCAGGGCACCATATGGAAATGAACCTGGGTCAGTTCTGAGTAGGGAATGTGTAAGACACATGCCCTATCACTGTGTGATCACTCCGGCCCCAGAAAATAATTATTCTTAAATCTACCTAAAATAATTCTTAACAATGACCACAGCAGTACTAACAAGCAATTAATACATGTATTTTATTATAGGACAAAATTTAATATGAGATATAGAAGTCTCTACAGAGAACACAATAATACAGCAGATCATGATATCCCCTCATGATATGGCTTTATATGTTTTCAAAGTTTTGTCATACTTAAACAGAATTCCAACTAATGGAATAGTTGTTTTAATTTTAAAATAGGATAGAGTGCACAAGACAAATAAAAGACAGTAGATAATTAATAAAGATGATTTATATAAATATCAAAATTTGATTTTTATGAAGTATTTGCATATTTTATTTATGATTAAACATTAAATCTATTACATAAAAGGCTGTTATTAATGCAGTTATTCATTATAGTATGTAAAGTGTTCTGATAAAGTTATAATATATATTATTTGAAGATTGCACTGTTTTTTTGTTGTTTGTTTTGTTTTGTTTTTTGTATTTTGGGCCACACCCGGTGATGCTCAGGGGTTACTCCCTCAGAAATCGCTCCTGGCTTGGGGGACCATATGGGGAGCCAGGGATCAAACCGAAGTGTGTCCTAGGTCAGATGCGTGCAAGGCAAATGCCTTACTGCTGTGCCACCGCTCTGGCTCCTAATACTAAGCATTTTTAGTCATGTTTCATAACATCGGTTGTTTCGTATTTCCACAAACTGTGAAATTCTTTGCCTTCATTTCTGGCCTCAGCACACTTACTACATCATTTTATGTTTCTTACTCTTCCATGAAATATTACCACTTATATCCCTCCTATCCAAGAGGATCTCTGACCATAAACTTTGCATCCTAGCTCCCTTTTAATAAAATTCCCCTCTAGCTTTTTAGAGCTTATCCATCATGCCCTATTCCTATAATTATTTTCCCAAGATACTAACTTTTAACATCCTTCACAATATCAATTTCAGATTTCTGTATTCTACATTAAAAAAAGGAGAGCATGAGGTTTCTCAATTTAAGTTTTTAAGGAAAAAAAAGCTATCATACCCCTCATTTTCCTCATAATAAATCTATCACTAGGTTGATTCCTTCCTTAAAAACATTTTTAAGATCCTCTCTGTCTAAGAGTGAGATGAATTTGAAGTGAAATAAAGCATTTCAGAATTTAGTTGAATGAATGAGAAAAGCATCTGGGTATGATAGCTTTTTTAAAAAAAAGTTTCTGTACAATGTGACTATTGTGTTCTTCACTTCTCTAACTCTAGTGATCTTGCTCACAAGTCTGTTTCACGTTATTAGACTGAGCTCTTTGCTCTACCAGATGAGTGTTCTCTATTCTTTCTGCAATGCTTTGTTCATGTCTAAGCTTACATTTTTGCACTCTTTTCTCCAGCAATCCTTACATTTTATTACATCATTCAATTACTTTAATGAAATAAGTAATATTCCTTTCTTTAAATTTCTCTCCTACCTATGGTGTTTATTTATAAAAGAAACGAAAGGGACGGAAAAGAGAGTGAGACAATGTTAGAGCAGCCTACCTACATACTTTGTAATGGTTTGTGCAATAGTAGCTAGTGGGCCATGATGCTTTCCTATTGCATTAAAAGCTGGAGAACAGGGGGCATTTTCTATATGGTTCAGTACACTGTCAAACACAGTCTAATATATGACACCTTGATGTTTTCTAGTAGTTCTTAGCTCATATTTTTTAGCAGAAAAAATGAAAAGTTTCTGTATCTTTCTTTAAACACACTTACATAATTTGTAAATCAAAGAGTTCATTTAATTATCAAGTATGCATTGAGTATCTTCTCCCTGCCAGAAATGCTTGGTGCTGGAATAAATATCTGAAGGAGGCAATATGTAAGTGTTTTGAACACTGAAGTATTTCCAGAGTTCTAAGTCCTGAATGGAATAACTGCCTACATAAATTGGAGAACTTACTTGATGTTTCAAACCAGATAGAGGCGTGAAATAGTCAGGAAAGCAGAACATGCAGCCAAAAAGAGTAGCAGAAATTTACAAATATCTTTGCTTTGAGGAAAACATACTGCTTTTTGATTATGATATTTCGAAGTTGTTTGTAACCCTACATAATCTTAATTTTGTAATACTACTTCCCAAAAGAACTTTACTTTATATTATTTATTAAAACTAGGAAAACATTTCTGCTAAAACAAACAACTCAACAGAAAAAATCAAATCCAGTTTCTATTAATGTTTGCAATTCAAAAAATTCTTTAGTAGCCATTTGATGATTAAAAATAAAAATTCTGGGCCCGGGAGATAGCATGGAGGTAAGGTGTTTGCCTTTCATACAAAAGGTCATCGGTTCGAATCCCGGTGCCCCATATGGTCCCCCGTGCCTGCCAGGAGCAATTTCTGAGCATGGAGCCAGGAGTAACCCCTGAGCACTGCCGGGTGTACCCAAAAACCAAAAAAGAAAAAAAATTCTAAAAATATCTGAATTATAGATACTGTAAAATTATTCAGACTGCTAACTAAAACTTGAAATAGCTAATATATGATGATAAATCCCATGTGGTCCTCCAAGCCAGGAGGTCCTCCAAACCAAGAGCGATATTTCTTTTCTTTCCTTCTTTCCTTC
>PVKC010050714.1:0-10536 GCA_004027635.1 Crocidura indochinensis
TGATGGATTAGCAAACACGTAATTTCAACATAGCCCAAATAAGCAATATTGAATATATTGGATTATATATAATATATTACATAATATATATAATTATGTATATATATTACAATATATACAATATATCTATATATATCTATATTGGATTTTTGAGTCACACCCAATGGCTCTCAGGGGTTACTCCTGGATCTGCTCTCAGAAATTGCTCCTGACTGGCTCAGGAAAACATATGGGTTTCACACTGCAGCCCGTCCTGGGTCAGTTTTGTGCAAGGCAAATGTCCTACCACTGTGGTATCTATCCGGCCTCTAGAGATATATTTTTAAAGTTTCTACCCGAATAAAACATCTTTATTCTTTTTTTAAATTATTTTATTTATTTTTTTTTTTGTGGATTTTGGGTCACACCCGGCAGTGCTCAGGGGTTACTCCTGGCTCCATGCTCAGAAATTGCTCCTGGCAGGCACGGGGGACCATATGGGGCACCAGGATTCGAACCGATGACCTTTTGCATGAAAGGCAAACGCCTTACCTCCATGCTATCTCCCGGGCCCCAAAACATCTTGATTATACACCTGCAGATGCCAAATTTTCTTGATATGTGATTTTGAAGTCAAAGGAATTAGATTTTGAATATTTTCATTACCTATATGCTCTGTGAGACTGGTCCTTGATTTATTCATATTTGCTATGGGTTTAAAGATAACTATCTTAAAGTTCAATACTAAGATAACTATGACAGCATATAAGTCAAATCCAGGTGTACACCAGGATCCAGAAGTGTCTAAGGAACAAACATTTTCATTAATGAAACTCAGTTATAATCAATGACATACATTTAATAGACAATCAAATCTAATAAATTTTAAAACCAAAGTAACTTTACAGAACACATTTAACTTCCAAACACAATGAGTTGGTAAAGATTAAGTTCTTGTGCTTCCCTATATAGACAAGGTGTTTTATACTTTTCCATCAAGGCATTTATTTATAATAGTTGAGGCGAATACTTTGGATAAATCTTTAATGGTACTTCGTTGAAATTCTTAAAGTTATCCATGTTGCTTTAAAGGTGATTCTATTAGTATCATTTATAGGTGTAGTCAGCCTTCTAGAAGATTCCTAAAAAGAATGGGAATCAAAAGTAACATGCTCTTTTTAATTTTTTACAGTTTTAAAACTAATTTTAGACCGAAGTTGCAAAAATAGTACAGAGTTTCATTATCTGCCATCTCTCACTTCCCCAAATGTTAACAATGTTAGCTTCTTAGTAACTTCAGCACAATTATTTAAACCAAGGAATAAGCAGTTACGACATAATTAGTGAAAACTCTTTTTAATTCACACCAATAACCTCATTCTTTCATAAACCTGCCTCAAGATCCTTTTTTTCAGTACAATCTTCTTTTTCATTTCCTATAATTTGGTATATTTCCTCCTAGCTCCCCCTCCACTTATTTTTGCTTTGTTTTACAATCTTGGCATGTGCGATGAATATTGATAAATTATGTTGAATATATTCCTCTACTCGGACTTGCATGATGTTTTCTTCTGATTGGAGTGGTTATGCATCTTGCCAAGAATTCAATTAAAAAAGGTGTTTACAATAAATTTTATCCAGTGGTTCCTCATAATAAATTTTTTTAATGAACTAAAGATGTTTGCCCCCATTCCTTGTTTAACTTGGCATTTTTTTCCTTTGAAAAACTATCTTTCTTTGCACTATTGACAAAGATATTGGGTAGAAAAAATTAAAATTGGACAAACCCACATACTCTTCAGCCTAATGCACATTTTTATAGTACATATGACTACTATGGTGCTGGCCAGCTAGTCACTAGATTTCTCAGTCTTACACACCTTATGGGATTCTACTGTGATCAAGAGCCATCTCATCTCTTTTTGTTATTTTTGTTTGTTTTTATTTGGTTTTATTGTGACAGTAAGACTCATGGACATTTATGTATTTATCTGGGCTAAAATACAATAGTTTCACAATCTGTCATAAAACAATTGACATTCTCTTCACCATGACCTCTGACTGCTTTGGAAAGAATTCAGAGAAAGATAATTAAATTCAAGGCCCACATTGAGCTCTCTACTCCATTGTGCATTGAACTATTTATATCCAAATATCTGTATCTGCTTGTAGATCTTTAGATAGAGAACAAGGTATAAGAACAAGAACTGGAGAGAGAGAGAAAAAGAGAGAGAAAGAAAGAGAGAGAGAGTCAAAAAACCCGCACAAGCTAGAGTCAATTTTTATAGAATAATTTACTGAGTAGAGAGTTAGGGCTTAAATTCCTTTTACGCTTCTCTAAAATATATAATGCAAAGAATTATACATCCATTCTGAAGATGAACTCTTAAAATCTTCAATAAAGAATCATAACATGCAATGTTATTGAAAAGCTAAAATAAAATTATATTTAAAATATAAAATTAAGGGGCTGAAGAGATAGCTCAGCACTAGGGTGTTTGCCTTAAAAGTAGCCGATTCAGGACAGATGGTGGTTCGAATCCCCATGACTGCCAGGAGCAATTTCTAAGTACAGAGCCAGAAGTAACCCCTGAATGCTGAAGGGTGTGGTCCAAAAAGCAAAATAAATAAACAAATAAATGCATTAAAAGATCAAATTGAACTTTATCTCCTTTTAGCCCCCAATTCTTGACCAGAGGAGTCATTTCCCACTATCATTGTCAGAATAATATCTTCTCTGATCTAACTGCCCTTTGTTCATCTTGGCAAGTTTTTTACTAAGGACAAGTTTTGGTTTTCCTAAAAGGAATAAAGAGAAAAATGTCTGTCTTACAACCAGGATAGGGGCTGGGGATGAAGGGAGGAAAATCGGGGGTATTGGTGAAAGGAAGTGGACACTAGTGAAGTGAGGAGGCAAACATTGTGTGACTAGAACTCAATCATAAACTAATTTGTACCAGTATTTCCTGGTAATTCAATACATTTTTAAAAAATCATGCAAAAGATAACAAAGGTTTTTTATTGGGATAGTTCTTTTTTCTAGACAAATTGACGTCTAATAGATTTTATTATTTTAAAAAACTGATCAAACATAGGAAAAACATATAACATTAAGGGGTGCATATATTTTGTAAAATAAAGAATTTTAACAGAGACAGGAATTCTGGGCTATAGAAATACTTACATACTATATGGAATAATGAGAGAATCAGAAAAAAAAACATATTAATGCCATAATAGTGGGTGAGAAACCAGAAGGTAAAGTTCTAGTCTTGACTTTGTATTCTTGGATCTTAGTTCTTGTTTCTGAAAAGAGGAAGATTATATTTAATATCTCTGAAATCCCTCCCTTTTCATCTCTCACCTTCTGTTTTACATTTTATCATCTGTTTATTAATATGGGTAACATGAGTAGGTAGAATTAATTTATAAAGAATTCCTAGAGAGCTTAAAGCATTTGTTTACCCTGGGGTTGGTGATCTAAGAAATGTCCCTCAGAGGGCTACACAATCTGGCAGGAAATACAAGATTTAGAAAGACTCTGAATTTCTGAAGATAAAGGCATGAACCCATTATGTGCCAATGTCTCAGTGCAATTGTTAGCATGCAGTTGATATTGGGCACATATGCTAGAAAATTTGGTTTCGAGCCTACCATATGGTGATTTTGGAAGAAAGATTGTATTCTTCTTTAGGTCTTTGGCTCATATGTTTTTCTAGTTCTAGAAAACGACAGAAAAAGAGTAGAATAGGGAACTATTCTAGTTAGAAAAGTTATGTAAGTGAAACCTGCTTTTCTCCACAAGTAGAGCTGACATTTAGATTTTAGAGGCTTGCATCATTGCAATCATGCTATTCCTTTTCTTTTAATTTGTATTTGTATAATCCTTCCTTCCTTCCATCCTTCCATTCTCTCTTCCTTCCCTCCTTCCCTCACTTCTTCCCTCTTACTTCCTTCTTCCCTTCCTTACCTCTTGGCTTCCTTCCTTCCTTTTTTGCATCCCTCCTTCCTTCCCTCCTTCCCTCTTTCCTTTCTTCTCTCCTTTCTTCCTATCCTCCTTCACCCCTTCTTCTCTCCTTTCTTTTCTCCTTACCTCCTTCCTTCCATGTTTCTCTCCCTCTTTTCCTTCCTTCCTTCCTTCCTTCCTTCCTTCCTTCCTTCCTTCCTTCCTTCCTTCCTTCCTTCCTTCCTTCCTTCCTTCCTTCCTTCCTTCCTTCCCTCCCTCATTCCCTCATTTCCTTCTTCCTTCCTATCTAGTCACAATAAATAAGGAGGCAACCAGAGGAAGGAGCATCAAGAGGCCTGTTCTGGGAGCTGGGAGGAAGATAATAGATCATAAATCATAAAGTAGATTAAAGTTGAACAGAAGGACCAGTCCAACCTGTTATACCTAGGCAGGAAAGGAAGCTGGATCTCCAAAATAATTAATAGATTAATAAACGTCTCTACAGGACTCAAAACAATGCATCACCACAAAGATTCCCAGTAACAAAGCAGCCCACCTCTGCCCTACAAGTCCCATGTTAGGCCCTCCTGTCTCAATTCACCTCAGTGTATTGGTACATCAGGTGATGTACCAATGAAAAAGTTCCATTCATAAGAGCTTCTTTTCTTTGTTTTACCATTATTTTGACTACCAGAAAATAAAATTGTTCTCTGTACTTCTAGTTTGGGCTGCAATTTTTTGGGTGATTGCCTAGTTGCAATCCATCTTGAATCTGAATAATTAAATCTACTTGCTTTCTTACCTAAAGTTGTTTTTGGTGTGATTGATTGGACAGATTCCATGACAAAACTGGGATTGCATAAGATTTAAATGAAGTGCTTTAAAGGTAAAAGGGCGCCTCTGTTATTATTGATAGTCTACTTCATCAGCTTCTTCATCATTCATTCATTGTCACCTAAGTTATGCATAATAGTTTAGTGATTCAAAGATTCACTGTTAAAATAGTAATATATGCATATTGATAGTTTTTATAATTTTTTCAGAGCTTTGCAATCTTCTTGGGTAGTCAGTTCAACTCTTTTGCAACAAGACTGATGAATTTTTTTTTCTTTTTAAATTTTTTTTCTTTTACTTTAACAAATTTCTTTCTAATTCTTTATTTAAACTATTGCAATTTATGAACTTATTTATACTTATCTTTTAGATACACAATGTCTCAGCACCAATTTCACCATCAGTGTCAACCTCTCTCTACCAGTATTCCCAGACACCATCTCATGACAACACTCCTCACCCCAGTCTGCCAACATAAGAGGTCCATTTTTAAAGTTTGGTTGTTAATGTCTGGGTCTCATGATCTCATTGCTGTTGATTTTGTCGTTTGGATATTTAATCCTGTCCCTCCTGAACACCACTAATGTACTTGAGTTCCCCTGTTCCTTGTCTCTCTTCATTTTATATATATTTTTCTCTTCCTCCACTCAATTTCTTTCTCCTCACTATATTCTTGGACTAGGAATACTCTAGACAACCCACATTTAAATCATTGCATATCTTCACGAATTTGTTCTAAATACCACATATGAATATCATTTTGTATTTATCCTTCTTCTCCTGACTTACTTTCTTTAACATAATATCTTCAGTTTCATACACATCACAGCAAATTGCATACCTGCATCATTCCTTAGCACATTTCATGATCTATTCATCTTTTGTTAGACATCTAGGTTGGTTCTTTGCTATTGTACTGAGTGCTGCAATGAATAGTAGTGTGCATACATTATGATCACCTACATGGCTAGTAATTCACTCCTGTCAATGAGGTAAAAATTACTTCCATGTACTTCAACTAGTGATCTTTTCCATTTATGTGGGATCATGATGGATGAGATTCTATTTCTTCCATTGAACAATTAATTTTCCACTAATCCCAAGATTTAGTTCAGTATCATTGATGGGAACCAGTCTTACTAAGAGAGTAAGTGACTGCTATGAAAGTTATCTCACCACTTCCTGAGACAGTGTGCTTGTTGATCTTCTTCAATGTTTAGAAGTTTTTTTTTCCAATTGAATGTGGTAGATTCTTATTGTATCATGCAATCCCTGGCTTCTCTAAGCTTGCTTAAAACTCCAACTCTTCATCTCTACCTGGGCTTTATATTAATAAAAAGAAAGTTATAATTTTGCCTTCTCCAGGACAATGGTTCTTCCAATTGCTTTCTTTTGGAAAAACTTTCTATAGAACTTATTAGTCACTATTTCTAAATTCTAAATAAAACCAATATAATAATAATAATAATAATAACAATAATAACAATTTATTGGAGTCATTTTCAGCATTGTTGGAAGTTCCAGATTAGTGACTTGGCTCATAAGTGACTGATTCCCTGATCCTGACTACTCCACTCCCATGTTCCCAAGGTACCATAATAGTGAGGTGCTATCCAGTGTATCAGGGCTAAGTTGAGGCCACTCTTCTATTTTGAGTAATACTAATATTCATGAGATTGTGTGACAATGCTATAAAGTACTCTCTTTTCTGCCCTCTCCTTTCTCCCTGTGATGTATATTAAAATACAATTTTCTTAGCTATATAAAAATCGCTTCTTTTCACCCCATGCATATGTTCATACATAGCAGATTCATTCAAGACTGTAGTTGGGACTCCAAACTAACAAGTTTTACAGGTATGTAACTTCAACATTTATTCACCTTCCTTAAAACTAGCATTAATTGGGGCTGGAGAGGTGTCGCTAGAGGTAAGGTGTCTGCCTTGCAAGCACTAGCCAAGGAAGGAGCACGGTTCGATCCCCTAGCGTCCCATATGGTCCCCCCAAGCTATGGGAAATTTCTGAAAGCTTAGCCAGGAGTAACCCCTGAACATCAAATGGGTGTGGCCTGACAAAACAAAAATAAAACAAAAAAAACTAGCATTATTCACATGAATCAAATGTTGATAAAATATGAATAGTGGGTCATCTCTTTTTGTGACAGTAAATACTTCATAAGAAAACTTGGTGATTTCTAGGTTTCCATTGGAATGGATGATTTGATTTGAGAAGTGCTCATAAAAGTAGGTACAATATGGGGCCGGGTGGTGGCGCTGGAGTTAAGGTGCCAGCCTTACCGCGCTAGCCTTGGACGGACTTCGGTTCGATCCCCCGTGCCCCATATGGTCCCCCAGGCCAGGGGCGACTTCTGAGTGTATAGCCAGGAGTAACCCCTGAGTGTCACTGGGTGTGACCCAAAAACCAAAAAAAAAAAAAGTAGGTACGATAAACTGCAAAGACTATGCCTGTCCAGAATTTCAGTATATATATATATATATATATATATATATATATATATATATACATACATACATACATACATACATACATACATACATACATATATTCACAGTGGCTCTCATATGCTTAATATGCTTTCCTGAAATGTATTGATATTGAGATGTATTGATAGAGTATGATATTGTTGTTAATTAAAAATTTAGGTTTAAATTAGAAGCATTGACTTGGAAGGCAATTTTCTAACAATGATTTGCTATATTGCAAACAAAAACTCTTTATTTTCATGATACAACCTCTTAAAGTCACAATATTTAGTCATAATTCCACCCTTCCTCAGCAATATGGTATACAATGGTCAGCCTTGCCCTTAATGGTCAAGTTTTAGTCAGCAATCTAAAATAGAACTAAATCTCTTTTTGTCACAATTATTTTTTAAAATTATATTATTTTGTATGTAACTGGTTATATTTCATAGATTTTAGCACTTTCCAAAAAAGTTTTGAAATTGTTCTCACTTAAAATGTTTATCCCCCAACACTATTTCTTATATGTGAGATCTTTTAAAAAATTTATGTATTCATCCATTTATAGAAGAATTGTTTATTAGACATATAACATATGAAAGGTACTAATGCTAACAGTGTAGGTAGTGTGAAGACAAAGTTTTTTTTTTATTCTTCATTGCAAATAAAATATGCAAATAGTGGAGGGATTTTTTGTGATCTTTCATTCCTAGTAGTATATAATTAAAAGTGTAATAATGGCATAAGTCAAGATCAATGGAATAGAAGAGCTAGAAACTGGAATCAATTGAGAAGATTTCTTTGGATTCTCTACATGAAAAGCATGTTTCTGAAAATAGTATTTATAGCAATAAACTAAAGCATCAGCCAAGATCTTGAACAGTGGAAGTTCAGAAACATTGAGGAAATAGCTAGTATTTGGGGGGTAATAAAAATGTAATACTTGGGAAGAAGATGACCTAACTGTATTTTTTCTGGATTGTGAAAGGTATTGGAAGACATGCTATAAGGAGTTTGTCTTTTGCCAGAACCAAGGCATTCAAGGAGTTTGGAGCAGGGGAATGACAGATATGGTTAAAGTTAAATTTTTATCTCTAATGCAGGGATATTTAACTTATACAGAATCATTCAAAACTACCCAGAGTGACACATCTTATTATAATAGTCACTTTGTAGTTAAACGAATTTAACTACAAAGAAAATAGATAACTGTTCCATGGACTTTCCTTAAAGAGAGATGCACTGAGAAAGTCCCATCTTCTTAGCAATATCTTAGTTCTCAGCTATGCTTAAATCTCACACTTACTGTAAGGAAAAAAGGAAAGTGGAAAAAAATACAGAAAGAAACATTAGCAGTGTCTTTTTTATGCGAAGAGCAATTGCATGGAGAGACCATGTTTACATTTGATATTCTCATAGCCTCGCTGTGAAATCCCATCCTTGATTGTGAAGCCTAGGGGCTCACA
Source organism: Crocidura indochinensis (assembly GCA_004027635.1). Taxonomy (NCBI): domain Eukaryota; kingdom Metazoa; phylum Chordata; class Mammalia; order Eulipotyphla; family Soricidae; genus Crocidura; species Crocidura indochinensis. The sequence goes on from PVKC010050714.1 coordinate 8,708, forward strand.
AAGCTGTATTGAAAAGCAATAAAGGAATAAGAGAGAAAAAAGAAGTGACTCAGTTACAAAAGAGTAAATGATGAAAGGTTCTTGTGAGCTGGACCATGTGCTAAGATCTTTCACACGCATTTTCTTTGTAATTTTCACAACCTTGGGTGATGGATGTAAAGCTTATCATTTCACAAAAAAAGAAATTGGCGTTCACAGTAGTACATTCATTTATAGTAGACAGTATTCTAAACACATTTTGAATCTAAACCATTCAGTCTTCAAAAAGCTTTAGAAACAGTTAAATTATCATGCTTATTTTAGAGAAAATGGGGCAGAAATCACTCTAATATGTAATAAACATGCAATATATGTCTAATATGCAATAAACGTCTGAGTTATGAATTAAATTCAGATGATTTTATAACCCATCATGTCTAATGTGTGATATCAATTAACCAGTAGGTATTAAGAAATACACTAAATCTAAAGTTTGTTTTCCTTTTAGTATTTTCTAGGGTTTGAGATGTTCACAGGTAACTAAGTTTAATTTGGTCTGATGTCATTTTCTTCCATTGTAATAATTCAGTTCAAATCATTTGTTGACTGTTTAATGGAAGACTGTGATATGTTTTACAGATATACTAACACACACTGACAGACATGTTAACATGCGTGTGTTTGACCACACGAAAGGTTTTACTGAGATGGTGGATAAAATGATCCTTTGGATTTTATTGTTTATTTTGAATAAAATTTCTTATGCTATTCACTGTGACGCACAATATTTTCCCTTACTGTGAAGCACAATATTTTCCATCACTGTGAGCATCATAGTTTCCATCTAGATTCAAATTTGTGTCTTATCTTTTCCTAAAGCTTAAACAGTGCCTATTGTCACTCATGATGACTATGTCCTGCCAATAAATCATGTTGTTCAATTCTAGAGCTTGCGGATGTGGTAATACTTGGGTCTTTTTGAGTTTGGGTCTGTCACTGATCTCTATCTAGCATCTCTAACAAGAATCAGCCCTGGATAAACGGATCTGAAGTAGGGACTACAACAATTAAGAAAAAAAAAGACATACATAAAAGAGAAAAGCCTGGGATAATGGTTCTCACAGACTCATGGACTAAGAGCTCTGACTGTATTTTACATGTAATATTAAGTGTTTAGAATGAGTAAACATAGAAAGAAGGGCAAACATTGACAATTGGCTATGTTAATCTAACTTACCTAGGCCTTTTCATTTCTCAAAGTCCTGTTGTAGCTAATGCAAAATTCTCTCAATTGTCTTCTTCCAGAAGAGGGAATAGATACTAGAGTGAATAAAGGACCCTCACCAATAGGGTGCTATCTAAGGGTGCCAGCTTTCCAGTAATTAGTGATTAAAGGTCCCTAAATTAATTTTTATATATTTTTATTTTTAAATGATTTTATTGTGACCAAAAGTGAATAACAAATCTTTCACAGTAATATTTAAGGTACATAGTGATAATGAATCAGGGCCATTCCCACTACCAGGGTTGTCCTCCCTCCACCCTTTCCCATTATGTTTCTCATATCTCCTTCCTTTGCCCCCCTCCCAGAGTGCTAGTGTAACTGTTCTCCTCTGTGTATAGCTTGTTGTAGATAGGGTATCAATTCTGTTGTTGACATTGGGTTTGGTTTCTAAGTGATCATTTTTTATTTTCACTCAATGTTCATATGGCTGTTTAGTCCTGGTACATTCATTTCTATTTTCCCCTTCAATTCATGAGGCAGAACAAGGTGATTCAAGTTGTGTGGTTCTGCTGGAAGAAAAAAAAATGAAGAAGACTGGGGCCGGTGAGGTGGCACTAGAGGTAAG
>PVKC010050716.1:0-10530 GCA_004027635.1 Crocidura indochinensis
TATTTGAAGAAAAAAATCCATAGCAACACAACAAAAGTGGGAGACTTCACCAATGTCTTCTCTTATCTTGATAGGGTCAACCAGGTTAAAACTTAACAAGGTTATCCTGGCTCTGAAGGAAGAAATGGAAATGAGTGTGTGTGTGTGTGTGTGTGTGTGTGTGTGTGTGTGTGTGTGTGTGTATATATATATATATATATATATATATATATATATGTACTAAGGCTTCTTCATCCCCAGAAATCTGGCCAAAAAGCACATGAAAAAAGGTTCTACATCACTAATCACCAAAGATATGCAAATCAAAACATCAATGAGATATCAACTCATACCATAGAGACTGACACACATCACAAAATATATGAACAACAGTACTCTTGTGGATGCAGAAAGAAAAGGACTTTCATTCAATGCTGAAGGGAATGCCGTCTAGCCTGGCCTCTCTAGAAAACAAGGTGGACATCCTTCAAAGAACTGGAAATTGAGCTACCCCATATGAACCAGCAATATCACTCCTTTGGATATACATTAGGAGCCTAAAATCACAATACAAAAGTGCCCTCTGCACTCCCATATTTGTTGCAGCTCTATTTATAATAGCCAGACTCTGGAAACAATCCAGGTGCCCGACAACAGATGACTGTCTAAAGAAACTGTGGTACATCTACACAATGGGAATACTATGCACCCATAAGGAAAAATGAAGTCATGAACTTTGCTTAGACACGGATTGACATGGAGATTATTATGTCTAGTTAAATGAGTCAGATGGAGAGGGATAAATGTAGAGTATTCTCAGTCACCTGTGGAGTATATAAAATATAAAGCACAGAATGGTAATAATATTTAGAGGCAATAGAGATGAGGATATGGAGAATCCATGCATGGTAGGAAGCTTGCCAAGAACAGAGAATAGAGAAGGTATCACTCTGACAATGAGAGTTGGAATTGAATTAATCCCTCTGGACAAGAACTAAGTGCAAAAGGTAATAAAATGACATGCATGGTAACCCTTCATTAAAAGGAGTGCAAACCAAAGTGTCAAAAGGAAAGAAAGAGAAAGACAGAGAAAGAGAGAGGCAAAATGCTTGCCCCAGAGATAGGGTTGGGGGATAGGGTGGGTGGGAAATGATTGATATTGGTGGCAGGAAAAATATATGGGTGAAAGGTAGTGCACATTCTATGACTAAAAGCAAACCATAAGCAATTCTGTAACCATTGTGCTTAAATAAAGCAATTCATATTTATAAATAATAAAAATAAATGAAAAATAGAAAAAATGTTTAGCCATAATATTGTATAGTGTTTTCATTTTTCCTTTGTTTATTTTTAAGCAGTAAATTCTATATAAGAGCAACATACATTATTTACTACTTAGCATACTTTTTTTTTTTTTTTGGTTTTTGGGTCACACCCGGCAGTGCTCAGGGGTTATTCCTGGCTTCATGCTCAGAAATTGCTCCTGGCAGACACGGGGGACCATATGGGGCACCGGGATTCGAACCGATGACCTTTTGCATGAAAGGCAAACGCCTTACCTCCATGCTATCTCCCAGGCCCCTACTTAGCATACTTAACCATAGTTAATCATACTTAAATTTATAGTTCCCTGAGTACTGTCAAAAGTAATTCCTGGAGTCGGAGAGATAGCCTAGAGGTAAGGCATCTTTGCCTTGCATACAGAAGGACGGTGGTTTGAATCCTGGCATCCCATATGGTTCGCTGAACCTACCAGGAGCGATTTCTGAGTGTAGAGCCAGGAGTAACCTCTGAGCGCTGCAGGATGTGACCCCCCCAAAAAAAAAATAACCAAGTAATTCATCAGAGCAGAGCCAGAAGTAACTCCAGAGGGTCACTGGGTGTGACCCCAAAACCAAAAATAAAAAATTAAAAGAAAGTAAAGATATTTATCATGTATATATATATGTACAAATGCCTGCCTCTCGGCACATGAATATCCACACAAACAAATACACATTGATGATTTTGGAGATAGGTTCTTTTGTTGTTTTTGTTGTTTTGGGTTTGGGGACATTACCTAATGACACTCAGGAGTTATTCCAGGCAATGCACTTAGAAATTTCTCCTGGCTTGGGGGACTCTATGGGACACTGGGGATCAAACCACCAAGTTCTATCCTGAGTCAGCAATGTGCAAGGCAAACACACAACTGCTGCACTTTAATACCGAATTTACCTTTAATGTAAATTTAATGTACCTTTAATGTAAATTTAATGTGCCTTTAATGCCAAAATTATTTTTAAAAAACTGTATTGTAGTTTATATATGAAAAAAATGCAATTCACTTTTAACAGGCCCTAGAACTGAAATAGAAAACTTCGATGTTTTTAGTTGAGCTGTACACTCTATGGAAGCCTTTGACCTAATCTGCACTATTTATATATGTCTTGATATTTCATAAAATAAATGAAATATAATGCACACTCAAATTACTGATGCAGTTATTGCATGCTTGAGTATTCTTGTGGAAAGAAAATGGCACTCCTGGAAGGCACATGGCATATGTCAGGTAACAAAGAGATCATTTAGTAATTTCAAGCATTTGTTTCCCATTCGGTGTTACCATCTATCTTATGAACCAAGAAACAATAAAATTGATGAGAAATCAACCATCTTTTATACTGCCTACTAATTGCCACATCCAAGTCAAACACAGGATGATGCAATTATGTATAAAACATATCTCTTAGGAGAATAGATGTGTGTCTGTGATGGCTTAGGTAGCATAGAAAAATGATGACAGGGATTTTCATCTCTATAATTGGCAGTTCTATCTCTCAAGAAACATAAATCAGAATTCAATATTCTACTTATAATCTTAACACAATATGTAATAATAATATAAAGTGATTTTTACCATCTACCTTCCTGAGAAAAACTGAAAAACAACCCACAGTTGTTTTGAGATGCCTGTGAAAATATGGAGAAAGTGCATAACATTTCTCCAAAAATGTTTTAATAACAGTTTCATAAAGTACAAGGAGTTTAAAAATTCTCTGATGCTCCTGTAATGGAAATGCACTTTTATTTCCCAGGGACCTTACAAGGCATAAAGTGGATTTACATGCTAAGGTATATTTACCCAGTCAAGTAATGAATCAGAAATATGCTCCTTTCATAACTTTGATCTTAAGTCAAAATTGAACTATATATCTCTGGGGATTACTTTCTATTTTCTTTTCTAACCCATATTTAAGTTTAAGGGGAAATCAAGAGGCAGATATTAATATTTTAATATTTTATAAGAATCAAATCTATCTAAATTATTGAAGATCAAAAGAGGCATAAAAGGAAAAACTTCACTTAAATATCTATTGATGTTTAAGTGTTATGTAGTACACAATAATTGTCGCGTGTTTTTTTTAAATTAAGATTCCAAGAAGGTAGCAAAGGAATAAGGCTCTTCTTTGCATATGGCTTATCTAATCAAGCATCTCGAATGGTTTCCTGAGCAGTTCTAGAAGGAATCCCTGAATACAGAACCAGGAGTAATATCTGTATACTGCTGGGTGTAGCACCCCAAAACAAAAGTTAAGAGAAATGATCAAACAATGGATATGCACAGCTTTTATACCTTGATTGTTAGATATTTAAGTTACATGTTTTCTTAGTAGCATTTCACTTCAGTCTAAAAAATTGCTTTGGTTATCCAGTCTCTGGATACGTTTGCCATTGAAGAATACTCATTTGAGGGAGACTTTAGCCTAAATAAAGATCTTCAAATGTATGGTGTCTCAAATTTTTGGAAAAAAATGTATTCAAGAGTCCATCTTGGTAATCTCTCTTCTTCAACTGTACAAACAGAAAGTATCTTGTCATTCAATCAAGCACCTTGGAAATATTGTGATAGAATGGCGTTATTTTTATTCTATAATTCTGTTTGCCTGAAAAATAAACTCCATATTGTCTTCTTGTATTCTTATATATTTTTATTTGTTTGGTGGTTTTATTTGTTTGCTTGCTTCTCAAGAACTGGCCCTTCTACTTGGAGGGCAAGGGAAAGATGGAAAACTGAGATAGGAAACACAACATTGATAAGAATAAGGGAATTTATTTAATCTTCACCCAAAACACTTCAACGGAGCCAGTTTTTTTATGTTGCATTTTTTTCTTTTGCTTTGTTTGTTTTGTTTGAGGGCCACACCTGGATGTGTTCAGGGATTTCTTCTGGCTCTTTGCTCAGAAATTACTTCTAGCAGACTGGGAAGGACCATATAGAATGCTGGGGATGAAATCAGGGTCAGTTTTATGCAAGACGAAGGCCATCGCACTGTGATATTGCTCTGACCCCAACACCGCCAAATTCTTAATACTTAGCCTGAAGCTCGATTAACAATATGCATAATTCAGGTGACCTAAGGAATGCACTATCAGCTTCAAACCATATCCTTAAAAGAGTTTTCTGATGTGAAAAGAGCTACAGGGGCAATTCCAAAGCCAGGGGAAGGAGGGAGATAAATAGATTATTTAAGTTCAACTTGTGGACCAACCAATAGTCAAGTAAGAATGTTTAGAGATGAGAGAGAACTGCTATTATTTAATTTAAAATTAAAGTCTTTAATTTTAAAGTCTTGTCTGCAGGGGACTGCTTTTCTCTGGCTACTTTCAATCACTTTCTTTATTATGTGCACAGTGTTTTGATTTTGCCTTCTTTCTGGAGCTTGTTCATGTAGTTTGTTGAGTTCCTTCAAATGATAAAATAGTTTTCACACGTTTTGGAATTTGGGGCCAGACTCTTTTTTTTTATAAATATATCATATGAAGTATCTTTGATCTTCTCCCTCTGATTCTCTATTGACATTAATGTATGCTAGATATTTTTCACACTGCAACACAGATTCAAAATCTTTATTTATGTGTGGTTTGTTTGTTTGTTTTGGTCATACTCAGCTGTTACCAGGGCTTACTCCTAGTTCTGCATTTGGGAATCACTCCTGACTATTTCAAGGGACAATATAGGGTACTGGAAATTGAACATGGGTCTACAACATGCAAAGCATCCTTACCTGCTGTACCATCTCTCCAGTCCACTTGCTGTTTTTATAATTTTGTTTTCTCTATGCTGGGATGGGATAGTTTCTACTTTCCTACCCTAAAAATCTTCCTCTCCATCTCCTCCCTCTCTTTTTCTCTTTCTCTCCTTTCTCTCCTTCTCTCTTCTGTTGGGCTTTTAAGATGACATAATGTAATTTCAACTCAGATATCACATACTATAGTTCTATATGTCAAAACTAGCACTCGTGTTATGTTTAGTATTCATTTTTCAGTTTATAGTCTTCCCTAAGAAATTTTATAGTTTCATCTACTACCAGGGCATAAGTTTATGGAATGGAGCATAATCATAACTGTGTTGGATGTCTTTGATGATCCTAATATCTGACTGTCTCAGAGTTGGTACTTACACATTTTCCCTACTAGGAAAAAAGAATTGCTTCAACCATCCTTTCATCTCCTATCCTCATGATTTGCATGGAAGATATGAATAAGCGTTGGTGATTTACATAAAGCCATTTGATACTTGTAATTAGTAGGAAATCTGAAGAATCCTTTTGAAGAAAACAAAGTTGATCCAGGTGGGAAATAGAAATTCATAGGAATTAACATCTCTGCCTGTGCTCATGCATGATTGTGGATTTTCACCTTGGCATTATCTTACAATCTGTTCCAATTTTATTGTAGCATCCTTCACAAATTTTACAGTTTTTATTTTCTCTGAAAATGCATACATGGCATGCAATCAACTCAGCTGTAACCAGGAACCGCTATTATTCTGGCCGATTTAATGCCTTGCCTTTACCTGGGATTATAAAGAGTGCTACATAGATGTCTTTTTATTGATGGAATAACTCAAATGTACTTTTTAATTCCTCTTCTCTACTGAAACATTTCACAGTAATAGAAACAAAAATGCATTTATATGTCCTGTAAGACGTTGAATGGCTATGAGATTTATAAATTTTAGGAAACTTGCTTCTGGGGTCAGAGAGATAGAACATGAGGTAAAGGACTTTTCTTGCATGTGAATGACCTGAGGTCAATTCCTCACATCTCATATGATTTCTGAAGCCCACCAGCAGTGATATCTTAGCTCAAACCCAAGAGTAAGCCCTGAGCACCCACTTGTGCTCAGAGAAAATCTCCAGGGGCCGGGAAGGTGGCGCTAGTGGTAAAGTGTCTACCTTACAAGCGCTAGCGTAGGACGGACCGTGGTTCGATTCCCCGGAGTCCCATATGGTCCCCCTAAGCCAGGAGCCATTTCTGAGCGCATAGCCAGGAATAATGCCTGAGCGTCAAACGGGTGTGGCCCAAAAACCCAAAAAATAAAGACAGTCTCCAAACTTGCCGCTATAATATTTAGTGCAAGGATAAGAATGATGTATCTTGTGTATTTCCTGTACAATTTCAATAACACAAATAGATATAAAAGTAAAATGAAATTATTATCATATGATGTATTGAAAAAACAGGAAGGGCTCAGCATTCTCTTATTTTGTATGTTTTTTTAAAATTCAGGGAGACCGAATCTCTAAGACACGCAGTGATTACTAAATGGTTTTGCCTACATTATGAATAAATCTAATTAAATCCAGAATATGCATGATATTTTTAGTCCAACAAATGAATTAAGTCAATTCCTTCACTAAACTCTTCCTTTGCTTTGTAATCATGTCTGGAACACTCATCACCGAGTAGGTAAACTATAATTAGACGAGTTACTTCAATACTTACAACCAATTAGACACTGGGTGAGTTAAAATGACATTTTAGGGGGTTTTGTTTGAGAAATATTCAGATGAAATTATCTCTCCTCATAGAATGCATTTTTCTAAAATCAAAGACATGAGGCAGAACAGCTCGTCTCATTATAATTACAGGATATGAGTGATACAGAATGTACCTACTAGCCAAAAAACAAAACCCATAATGTTTTGTTTTGAAAATACAACCATGATCAAGATGGAGAGATTATAAAGTGAGTAAAGTACTGGCCTTGTATGTGACTGACCCACATTCAATTCCCAGCACCCCGTGTGTTCCAGACAATACTTCTGGGAATGATCCCTAAGTGCAGAGCCAGGAATACATCCAGAAGTGACCCCAAAATAAAATAAAATAATATATTGTCATTATCTGATTACATGTTAATATTCCTTATAAATATATTTTGTATCCATGGATGTTAGAGGGAAGATGTAGCTGTTATTAACATCTATTGGAAGGAACATTAGAAAAAAAGTACAAAGAAGCAACATATCTGATGAGTGGTGAGTGGATGAGATAGGGGGTTACTGAGAGGCAAGAATGATATACCTGGCTCTAGGGCACAACCTGGAGCTGGCAAGACCAAGAGGTACCTCTGGCTCTGAGACATCACCTCTATGATCTGTAAAGTGTCATCTCTGTGGGAGCTAGTGGAAAGGAAGTTCTCAGATCTGAAGACACTGGAGAAATGGTTAGTTAGAAATTAGTTAGAATTGACAGTATGAGGAGTGGGTCGAATAAGATGAGTTAAGAACTCATATTCATTTATTTTGTTTTGATTTTTGGGTTCTTTTCTGGGGGGGTCATCTGGCGGTGCTCAGGGGTTACTCCTGGCTTTGTGCTCAGAAATAGTTCCTGTTAGACTTGGGGGATCAGATGGAATGCCGGGAGTAGAACCTGGGTCCATCACAGGTTGGATGCATGCAAGGCAAACACCCTACCGCTGTGCTATCCCTGCTACCCCATGCTGGAACACTGACACCATTAAGGAAATAACTCCCTGGTGAGTGTAAAATAAAAATATAGTAATCCACTAGTTGGTGAGACAGCCCCAGGAGGCACTGTGCTTCTAACCACTTAAGTAGATGTGTCTGATGACACAGAGTAGCCCAGAGTCAACCTGTTTCTTTCTCTCTCTGTCTCTCTGTCTGTCTGTCTGTCTCTGTCTGTCTGTCTCTCTCTCTCTCCCTTCTCTCTCTCTCTCCTGTTTCTCTCTCCTTTCACACTTTCTCCCTCTCTATCTCCCTCTCTTCCCTCTCTCTCCTCTCTCTCCTGCTTCTCTCTCCTTTCTATCTCTCTCTTCTTTCTCCTCCCTCCCTCCCTCTCTTTCTCTTCTCCCTCTCATACAAAAATAACTTTCCAGTGGCCTTTAAATATCTGAAGAAGAGGTTAGGAAAAAAGGAAGTTGGGGAAACACCTTTGTTTAGGCTTTTACCTAGATTCACCTTCTAGGGGGTTCTCCCATATTCACTGTTTTGTCTGCTACTTCTTCTGGAGGAAAACAATTCACAAAGAACATACATTAGCTTCCCTTTCCATACATACCCCTTGTTCAGATGTGTGATCCAATTGGGGTTGATTAGTATTAGATAGATATTTGCCTGTTAACATCTGCCCTTCTTCCTTTCTTCCTATGTTTACTGATTCTGAATAATAAATATTGTATGTGGAGGACAATCAGGGCTGGAAGCCCCCCTCCCGACCCCTTGCTTTTCTTTCTTATTTTTATTTTATTTTTTTATTTATTTTTTGGGGGGGCCACACCCAGTGACGCTCAGGGGTTACTCCTGGCTATGCGCTCAGAAGTCGCTCCTGGCAGGCACGGGGGACCATATGGGAACCGGGGAATCGAACCGTGGTTCGTCCTAGGCAAGGCAGCAGGCACCTTACCTCCTGCGCCACCTCCCGGCTCCCTTATTTTTATTTTTTAATGATATTTTATTTAAACACCTTGGTTACAAACATGATTGTGGTTGGGTTTCAGTCATATAAGAGGACACCCCCATCACCAGTGCAACATTCCCACCACCAATGTCCCAAAACTCCCTCCTCCTCACCCCACCCCGGCCCGTACTCTAGACAGGCTTTCTATTTCCCTCATACATTCTAAATGTTAGGATAGTTCGCAATGTAGCTATTTCTCTAACTACACTCATCAGTCTTTGTGGTGAGGTTCATGAAGTGGGCTTTAACTTCCAGCCCTCCTCTCTTTTGTCTCTGAAAATTATTGCTTTTCTTTCTATATCTTCTTGCTATATTTGTTTGTTTGTTTTGGGGTCACATCCGGGGGTGTTCAGGGGTTACTCTGAGCTCTACCCTCCTGGCAGAGGAGGAGGACCTGGCAAGCTTCTGGCAAACTTGGGGGACCATGTGGAATACTGGGGATTAAATGTTGGTACACTCTTAAGAAAAATGAAAGACATTTTTAACAGTATCTCAGAGAGAAAAGAGATGAGGGCTGGTAGGTGCAGCTCATGGCACTAAGCTTACCACATAGAGTGATGATTGCCTTTAGAGAAATAACTACACTGAAAACTATCATAACAATGTGAATGTATGAGGGAAGTAGAAAGCCTGTCTCCAGTACAGGTGTGGGTGGGGTAGGGAGGAGGGAGATCTGGGAAATTGGTGGTGGGAATCTTGCACTGGTGAAGGGGGGATGTTCTTTACAAGACTGTAAGCATACAACTACAATCATATTTGTAATCACGGTGTTTAAATAAAGATAATTTAAAAAAAAGTTGGTACACTGTTTGCAAGGCAAACAGTCAGCTTTACTATAACTCCAGCCCTGTCAGCTTTACTATAACTCCAGCCCTGGGAAATATTTTATTTATTCCAGATCCTTTCTCTTCATTTCATTAAATGTAAAAGAAGAAAAATTAATACTACTTTAAATTTTGTGAGTGTAAAATAAAAATACATTTTTTTTGTTTTTTTGGGTCTCACCCGGCAGTGTTCAGGGGTTACTCTTGGCTCCATGCTCAGAAATTGCTCCTGGCAGGCACGGGAGACCATATGGGGCACCGGGATTCGAACCGATGACCTTTTGCATGAAAGGCAAACGCCTTACCTCCATGCTATCTCCCGGGCTTTATAAATGTTCAAAATATATTTCCAAATAATAGTTTGTTCTTAAGCACAGTAGTTTACAAACACTTTTGTGTAAATAGTTTACAGAAATTAAGGTGGCCATGATGCTTTAGCTTTCACTCCATAATGTGTATTTATGAATCTGCTTAAAATGTAAATGTGAGGCTTTAGACACCTCCCTACTTCATACAATAGTAGGTTGGAGGATTATTTTACTACTGAGGTTAAAAAATAACAAAGAGGAACAGTTGCCCAAATGTTCTATGACATGGACTTAAAATCTATTCATGTTTAGTCTGACCTCAGTGCCACTAAAACAAATTATTAGAAAGAATCCAGGTCACGAGTTTCATAGTTAGTGCTCTTCAAAACATTGGCCTTAATTGGGTGTCTTCTTCCTCATTTAAATTACATCAGATCAGATATTTGCTTTTTAATGGAAATTGAGCACAATCGTATTAATTTGTTTCTATATCCTGAGCAAGATCTGGCAGCTCTGAGATAATAATTCCTCAAAGACCAATTCACAGAGCTGGGTTGATTCACTGATGATTCCTAGGACTGTGTGATGTGTTTGATGAAGCTCTTTAAGGTGAACCCACCACCAACATAACCCTGAGATATTACTCAACTTCTACTTCTACTGTGCTGACC
>PVKC010050717.1:0-10521 GCA_004027635.1 Crocidura indochinensis
GCAGGAATCAGTGTGTGTACGACCGACCCACCTCTGAAGCAGGCAGCTCCCTTTTCTTTTTCCTAACAGTGCTTAGGGTTTATTCCTGGCTCTTTTACTAGTGGTCACTTCTGTTGGGAATCAGAGGAACATATGTGGTGCTGGGTATCAATCTCTTATTGGTCACATAGTAGGCAAGCACCTTACTCACTGTACTATCTCTTTGGCCCACTTTGTCATCTTTCTGGCCTGGATATTATTCTCTGTGGGCTCACTGATTGAGTGTTTAGAGATACTGTTTATCTTACTTTCTCTTTATACCAGGAAGGTATTCTTTAGGTCCTATTATTGAGCCATTGTCTTGATACAGATTATCCTAAACACTCTTCTGAAATACCCTTCTTGTTGGGATAGTGAATATAATGTCTTTAGAAATAATTTAAAATAAAACAACAAGTTTTGCTTATTTTAAGAAGCCTTTAGAATGCCCAAGATTTCTGCAAAGGTGTTATATAGTTCATTGGTAGAGCATTTGACTGCAGAATGTTTAAAATTTTTATCTACTAGAAAACATAGAGCCAATCTCTGGCCTTAGATATGTATAATATAACATATATATAATCTAGAAAGATTCAGTTAATAAATACCTCAAGAATTATGTTTGAGCAGAAAAGTGAACACTTGTCAAAGCATTCAATGAAAATAAAGTGGTGGTAGAAGATGGATTCCATTTTTTGATCCTGGCTTTACATCTGTGGCTGGAAACTAAGCATTTTCCCTTCAATGCTGTGGAAGTGAAAAGAAAAAAAGCTGACTTACTACTTGTATCTCAAATTGATCTTGTAAAATATTAATGACTTATATACTATAATTCTCAGACACCATTATTAATATAGATATACAAAATATACTTCCCCATTCACTTAAAATGAATTTTCTCAGGAATATTTATTAATATGTCAAAGATAATTTTCAGCCCAAACAGCATTAAATTCTCTCTAGTAAAATTCAAAGGATCAAAGTACTAGTAAACTTCACTCATGAAAATAAATAGATAGACCCAATTATTACCAGAATTTATTCCATCACACCTTTGTAACCTAAAAGCTATTGAAGTTTTGAGTGTACACTAAGAAGTATATCGAAAATTCATTTTACTGGATTTTAAAAAAACATACAAAATAATCAAGTTTAGGTTGTGGTTGGGAATCTACTGTGCTTTTGGATGGTATATAGCTACAGATTAGGCTCAGGATTTCAGAAATCGTTAGAGGATACTAGCAGGACTCTAAAAGAACTTATGCACTTGTAAACTTGGCAGGCTATATTTGTGAATGGTTGAACCAGACTAGATGAACTGTTGGGAATGTCGAAAGTGCCAGGAAAATAACTTGCTTATTTCTGCTCTCCGAAAGGGAAAAAATAATCCATATGACAGACATCCAGCAGTACTTGGAAAGAAGCGAGATTGAAAATCACCTGTGATTGGCAATGGAAAGAAAACATCTTTATTAATTTAATTTAATTTTTTAAAATTTTTGATTGTGGTCAAAGTGGCTTACAATTCTTTCACAGCAATATCTGAGGCACACAGTGACAATGAATAAGGGCATTCCCACCACCAGTGTTCTCTCTTGCATCCCACATCTCCTTCCTTTACCCTCATAATTCTAGTTCAGCTGTTCCCCACTTGTACAGTTTGTTGCAGATTGGGTATCGATTCTGTTGTTGTTGACTTTGGATTTGGTATTCATGTCTGATCAGTTTTTATTTCCACCAAATGGACATATGACTGTCTGGTCTTGGTACCATCCAATTTCCCCCCTCAAATTATGAGGCTGAGTAAAGTGATTCCAGCAATGCTATTCTATTGGAGATTTAAGAAAAGATATGGGGAAAGATAATTACAAAAAAGACAAACAAACAAAAAAAGAAAACCTAGGTGTCATAAATTAATTTTATTTTTAAGTACTAAGCTGGGTTTCAGTCCCTGGCATTCCAAGTAAAATGCCATGTGACATTAAATGAGCCCTTGAAACTCCTACAAAAGTTCAGGGCCTCTGAATTAGCATGAGGTAGTGCATTGGAATAAATTCAAAGAGTAGAAAATCAAAAGTATAATATCTTACTTAAAAAGACAGATTAAGAGGCCTAAATATGTTTGACTTGGATGAAGAATGAAAAATGGAGGGAAATAATAGCCTTCTGCAGGTCCTTGAGGAGCTGGAATTCAAACTAAATAAGGAGAAATTATTTGGGGTGGTTTGTAGAGGCTCAGCTATGTCTAACATGATGAAATTGAGAAAATGAAAACTCATCCTGAATGTCAGAAAAATATTTCTTATACAAGTTCCATAAATCTGCCAAGGGAAATGGAAGAAGTCTTGTTATTTGAAATTACTTAAAACTAGATAGGACAAACTACTCATTTTTCAGTCCTCCCTTATCTTATCATTTCCTTATCTAAAATTGTATTATTTATTTCTCCCACTGGTATTTGCTGATTATTTAAATTTCTATTACCTGTGACAATTTTGTAGTTATTTTAACATCTATTTTTAATTTTAAAATTAATAAAATGAGTTAAATTCACGGGGGTAAAATTCCCTTGTGGCTATAATGTATTTAGTATTTTTAGATTTAATTCCTCAAATTGCTTTGCTCAATCTTATTTTGTTACAGGATTTAGTAATTAATTTTCACATGTTGAATGTAACTGCAATATTTTTTTATTTTTGATTTAAGATATTGCTGAACATTTAAAGTAGAATTTTGTTTTGTTTTGTTTTGAGGATACACCTTGTGATGTACTGGGACTATTTATGACTCTGCACTCAGGAATTAGTCTTCATGGATTTGGGGACCAAATTGGATGCCAGGGATTGAGTTCTGGTGGTCTCATGCAAGGCAAATGCTCTGCCAGCACCTACTGTTATTTCAACCCAAGGAGGAATATGGAATTTAATAGCAAAAGAGAAATTAGAGAGTTTAACTCACTAATGTGTGAAATTTAAGTGGCATATTCCTAAATTATCAATGTATCAAAAAAAGAAATCTAAAGATAAATCAAAGATTATTTTGAGCTGAATGAAAGTGGAAACAAAACAAATATGTTAGAATACTGCTAACATAGTGCTGATGGAAAATGCATGCCTCTAACTATCTACATAAAAGGAAAACAATCTGAATCTTGCTTCTCCTTTAAGAACCTAGAACTAACTCTAAAACAAGTGGAACAAATCATTACTAGCATCAGAAATATAAGAGGGAAATTATGGGGCTGGAGAGATAACCTGGAGGTAAGGCATCTGCCTTCCAGGCAGAAGCACTGTGGTTGGAATCCTGGCATCCCATATGGTCCCCCATGTGTGCCAGGGGCAATTTCTGAGCGTAGAGCCAGGAGTAACCCCTGAGCGTTGCTTGGTGTGACCAAAAAAAGAGGGAAATCTTTAGTGTATTACAAATATGAGAGAATTACAATACCTTGAATACTAAATACACAACTATTTGAATGAAATAGACAAATTACTAGAAAGACAAAGTTTACAATGTACTTCAGGTGAAGTAAACTTTTAATAAACCTACAATAAATAAGGAAGTTGAAGTGGTTAAAAAACAAAACCCCTCAACTTTATGCAAAGAAAATCCTGGAACCAATTTAGGTAGCTAGGTGAATTCTATCAAAGGCTAAAAATAAACAGTCTTTCACAAAACTTGCAAAAGAAGAGAAGTAATTTTTGTTATTAATTTCTTTATTTTAAGTACCAGGGCATAGAGTTATTCATATCCAGTTATTTCTGGCATTCGATGTTTCAACACCAATCCCACCATCAGTGTAACATTCCCCCAATGTCCCTAGTTTCTCAACCTCTATAGTCTGGTCCTTTGAAAGTAAGAACAATTCACTTAATATTGCTTGGTACAACTAAATGATAAAGAAATTATCTAAAAAAAAAAAGACCTTTATTAAAAGATAGTTTGTAAAATCGTCCTCTCTTGCAATGAGATCATTAAGGATATTAGTCACAAACTGAAATACATAAAGTTGTTGGAGATTAGGAGTCACTGCTGAAAGAAGCCCTTCTTTTTTGGGGGGGTGGGGGCGGGGATCACACTTGGCAGCGCTCAGGCGTTACTCCTGGTTTTACGCTCAGAAATCGCTCCTGGCAGGCTTGGGGGACCATACGGAATGCCAGAATTCGAACCACTGTCCTTCTGCACGCAAGGCAAATACCTTACCTCCATACTATCTCTCCGGCCCCAAGAAGCCCTTCTTAATTCATTCTGTGGCACAAGCATCACAGACAAAACAAAACAAAACAAAAATTCCCCAAGAAAAGAAAACTACTCATGAATATAGATGCTATTATAAGAGAAAATTTATCTCATAATTTCTAAGGAATTCTGTAAATAAAAGCTAATATAAATTCAGGAATGGAGGGGTGGAGCCCTATATAGTCCTTCAAGCCAGGAGTGATTCTGTGGCACAAGCATCTCAGACAAAACACCACTGCCCCAAAAAGTGGAAGCAGATATAAACAAATGAATCAACGTTAAACTGAGAAACTTCTGCACCTCAAAGGAAACAGCGATTAGGATACAAAGGCCAGCCAAGGAATGGGAGAAACTATTCACCCTGTAAGCATTAGATAAGGAGCTAATATCTAAGATCTACAATGTACTGACAGAAGAGAACAAGAAAAATCTAATCCTATCAAAATATGGGGAGAAGAAATGAAGATACTTCCTCAAAGAAGAAACACAGATAGTTAAAAGGCACATGAATAAAATGCTCCACATCACTACTCATCAAAAGATACAAACCAAAACAATAATGAGGTACCATCTCATGCCACAGAGACTGGCACACAACACTAAGAACAAGAACAACCACTACTGGCAGAAATGTGGGGAGAAGACCTTTTATTCAATGCTCTTGGAAATGCCATATAGTCCAGCCTTTCTGGAAAACAATGTGGGGATTCGTTAAAAAAATGGATATGAGCTTCCATATGATCCAGCAATATCACTCCAGGAATATACCCTAAGAACACGAAAACACAATACAATAAAGCCCTCTGCATACCTATGTTCGTTGCAGTTCTATTTACATTAACTAGAATCTGGAAACAACCAGATGCTTAGTAGATGAGTGGCTAAAGAAACTGTACTATTCTCGGGGCCCGGGAGATAGCATGGAGGTAAGGCGTTTGCCTTTCACGCAAAAGGTCATCGGTTCGAATCCCGGTGCCCCATATGGTCCTCCGTGCCTGCCAGGAGCAATTTCTGAGCATGGAGCCAGGAGTAACCCCTGAGCACTGCTGGGTGTGACCCAAAAGCAAAACAAAACAAAACAAACAAAAAAGGAACTGTACTATTCTCACAATGGAATACTATGCAACTATCAGGATAAATGAAGTCATGAAAATTTCCTACATATGGATGGACATGGAAACTATGCTACTGAGTAAAATGAGTCATTGGGATATATATATGTCTCACTCATCAGTGGAATTTAAGGAAAATAAATGTTTCTGAGTAATAATATTCAGAGACAATAGACATGAGGCTTGGAAGTACCAACCATGATATTAAGCTTACCACAAAGATTTGTGAGTTATGTTAGAGAAATAACTACATCAACAACTATCATGACAATGATAGTGAATGGGATGAATATAATGCTTGTCCTGAATACAGGAAGGGTGTGGGGGAGGAGGAGATAGGAGCATTGGTGGCTGTAAGGTTGCACTGGTGATGCCAGTGTACATTTTATGACTGAAACCAACTACAAACATGTTGTAACCATCAAACCTAAGTACAGATAATAAAAAAATAAAGTCATGAAATAAGTTGAAATAGATTAAAGATCAAAATAAATGAAAAGACATCCCATATTATGGATTGGAGTTCCTAATATTGTTTTGAAAGTACTTACCAAATTGGTCTACAGATTCAGTGCAATCCATATAAAATTAGGTATTTTTTGGGGAAAATTATAGGTTTGACCTAAATTTTATATGGGAATATGAAAGATCAGAATATTCAAAACTATCTTAAACTATCTTGAATAGAAACAAAATATTGAAATAACATGTTTCAATTACAAAACTTATTTTCAAAAAGTACATAATATGAATTGGTATAAGGATAGCACTATTAATAAAATACAATGGGATGTCAGAAATAATTACTTTCTTATTTTTATGGTGAATTTATCTTTAACATGGAGTCAAGATAATTGATGGGAAAAATAGTTACTTCATAATATAGAATTGGAAATTTATATACAAAGAAAGGAGTGAAGTTGAGTGCTTGATTTACACTATAATAAAAATATTTAAATTGGGTTATATATGAACGCTTATGAACTATATGTGCAAATGAAAACAAAAATTATCAGAATTTGTGGGACACAGTAAAAGTGTTACTAAGCGTAAAATGTATAGCTTTGAAAGCATTAATCAGGAAGGAAGAAAGGGCCTACATAGATAATTTAATGGCACAGCTTAAGTAATTAGAAAATGACCAACAAAAAGAGTTGAAAGCAGGCAGGGAGAAGGAAATAATAAAGCTGAGAGAAGAAATCAATGAAGTGGACACCCCCCCCAAAATTCAAAAGATCAAAGGAAGGAAGAGTTGGTTCATTAAAAAAATAAACAAGATCAATAAACCATTAGCAAGATTCACAGAAAGAGAAAGTCATTATAAACTGAATAAGAAATGAAAGGGGGGATATCACTACAGAATTTCAAATGGTAATCATAGATTACTTTGAGAATCTTTATGTCACAAAATTAGAGAACCTAGGAGAAATAGATATATTCTTGGACTCCTATCAAGTTTGAACCAAGATAATGTGAAATACCTAACAGACCTATCACAATTGAGGAAATTAAAATAGTAACAAAAATGCTTCCCCCAAACAAAAGCCAAGGCCCAAAGGGATTCTTTCAAACCTTTTAAGAGGACTTACTGCCAATCTTTTTCAGATTTTTATAGAAAATTGAAGAAATCCCGGTGCCCCATATGGTCCCCCGTGTCTGCCAGGAGCAATTTCTGAGCATGGAGCCAGGAGTAACCCCTGAGCACTGCCGGGTGTGACCCAAAACCCACAAAAAAACAACAACAAAAGAAAATTGAAGAAACAGAAATATTTCAAAATAGTTTCTATGAAGCTAATATCACTCTGATACCAAAAGCAGACAGAGACATCAAACACAAAAAGAGAACTACAGGCCAATATCCGTGATGAACACAGGTGCAAAGATCTTCAACAAAATACTAACAAATAGAACCCAATAGCTTATCAAGAAGGTCATACATCATGGCCAAATAGAATTCACTCCAGAGATGCAAGGATGGATTAACATATGCAAATAAACAATATAATAATCAGATCAACAAAAGAAAATATAAAAATCATAGCAATGGGTGTAGAGAAAGCATTTGACAATGTCTAGTACCTGATAGAAGTCTTATTTACAGACAAGATTGGACAAGGCTACCAGGTGGTTACTGCCATAATCCAGTTGTGTGCAAGGCAAGTGCCCTACTTGTGCAGCTACTCTGGTCCAAAGGTAAACATTTTTTTTTAATTTTTTTTTTTTTGGTTTTTGGGCCACACCCGGTGACGCTCAGGGTTTACTCCTGACTATTCGCTCAGAAGTCGCTCCTGGCAGGCACGGGGGGCCATATGGGGAACTGGGGGATCGAACCGAGGTCCGTCCTAGGTTAGCGCAGGCACCTTACTTTCAGCGCCACCGCCCGGCCCCTAAACATTTTTAATAACTTGATTCCAGTTGGACTTTCCTTAGCTGCTCACCTTGAGTCCCGTATTTCAGTCATCTTGAGTCATTCTTTTTCTATTACTCAGTTTTGTAAAGGATGCTTCTTTGTGGAATAATTCTTCTTTCATTTACTAAATTTTAATGTAGGTATCATATTTTACTATGTTATTGAAGTCATTTTACAATTGCAGAGGTGCTACACAAATCCCTCCCTCAGTGTCTAGTTCTCCACCATTGTCCTGTGTAGTTTCCTCCTCCCCCAAGCCACATCACTTCCCAGTTCTATTTATCAAGTCTTCAGGGTTGTTTGCATTGGGGGTTGTCTACTCCCTTTCTTTGTTTCTTTATATTCTGCATGAGAGAGCGCATCTGGTATTTATCTTCGTCACTCTGCAGAAAATCTCTCCTATTTTTCCATCTGTCTGGGCTAATTGTCCATCCTCTACTATAGTTTAAAACAATAGAATTAAAAACAAAACACTTTATTTTACATTCTTTATGCCTACCTTAGCACACACTATATTGTACTGAATAGCTTTCTAAATGGTGGACGGCACAGAAATCATATCCTAAATGCAGACTTCTATGTCCCAAACCAAAGGCTATCTATGATTTAGTAGGATAGTTGAACCCACACTTTAAGTTTTACTGTTGTATTGTAAGTGTGTGTTTAATTTATCAGAATCTCTGACTAGACTAACTTGAGTAAGGTAAAGACTATTAGAATCCCTATCTCTGTATAGGTTTGATATGGTTTAGATAGCCATTAGGTAATAGTCACACAAATGAAAAAATGATGTGAAACCAGGAAGAATAAATAAAATGACTCAAGACTTTAAACTTAGGAAACAAGGAGGTAATGGAAAAAATGGGAAGGTGTGCTTATTTGTGGAAGAAAATGATGAACACCCAAATGCTAATTTCAGACAACAGGTGGGGATTCTAAGGTGGTGCCCAACTTTCCATGCCTCTTGTCTGGCACTTACTATGATGTGGAAAATGGCCCACCCCTGCTTGCATTCCCTATGCACTCTCCCAAAGACTCAGATGTATGTTTTCCCCAAAGGCAGCATATAATTTTGAGAATTGTGGTCATTTTTTCCATGTTCTTTTGAAAGGCTGTAAAATAATTTTAGATGCAATACTAATTCTAGGTCCTTGCTTACTTTGGACCTTTGAAGTTTGATTCAAAACATCACACACCTCCCAGCCCAGATGTTGGCAGGTTAATAATATATTCTGCAGGAAAGAACTTAGTCTAATTTGCATGAAGAGTTGGAAAGATTTGGTCATGATATCTTACCTCAAAATTTTTTTTATTTTTGGTTTTAGGGTCACACCCGGCAGCGCTCAGGGGTTAGTCTGACTCGACACTCAGAAATCGCTCTTGGCAGGTTCAGGGGACTATATGGGATGCTGGGATTCCAACCACCATCCTTTTGCGTCTAAGGAAAACAAACGCCTACTGCTATACTATTTCTCTGGCCCCATCTCAATTATTTTATGGATACAACAAATATAATTGTGTTAACATAAGGCAAAGGTTGAACAGCTAAGACAAATAATAAAGCTAATGTTTATGCAACTGATAATTGTCATGCAACTTGTATAATAACTCTTTAAAATGCATAGTTACTATCCTAACTTAACAATAGAATATAATTCCAGCTAAGAGTTCAAAACATATTGGAAGAGATTGACCCATTCCTATATCAGCCTTCATATTTGGTCTGTAAATTATAGGATTCACACAGAACCAATTTCCAAACCTGCCTAGTCTGCAACTCTTAAAAATGATTCAGATGTTTAATGGTAATGTTAACTCTTTGGAGAATAATATTTATATAAGGCTAACAAGTCAACAAATCCATCTATGCCATTTGGTGATTCTCACAGTCTACAATGTGTAATTGTGTTTTGTGTTGATTTCTTAAGATTTCCTAATCTTAAAGGAAACCATCTTGAGGATATGGACAGAAACCCTTCTCAACACAATACGATATTTTATAATAACTATGTGCTTAATATGTATTTGTGAAATTGGTTAGCAAGTTAGTATGCAGAGGAGGATATGTACATCTCAATGCAATGTATTACATCATCTCCAAACACTGGTGAATTAAATGTAGTGGAAGCTGTTTCCTAACACCTCCCTAGTATTTTTTTTTTTTTTTGGAAGAAGGGTAGCTGATCATTCCCTAGAGAGTCTTAGGTACCTTCTCATGGAAGGTGTGATGTTGTCAGGCATGGATAGTTTGGATCTGAAAATATTATTAGCTTCTCTGAGTAGGTGGTTCAAAGAAGGTCTGAGACTACACCTGAGTTCCATGACACAGTGAGGCCAGAAACTTTCTTGACTAAATAAATGACTTCTTGGAAGTGATACTGCAAATAGCCAGTTTTTTAATGAGTGGGCACTTTTGTACATAAAACTTGGCCTTGATCTTCATGTACAATTTTCTGGATTGAAAATTACTTTTTCTTTTACTTTTTTTTTAAATCTTTTTTTATTTTACCTCATTTTGTAAAGGAACTTCTGTGTACACACCCACTGTTCTTTTTAATAATAGCTTTCCAGTAAAGTTCATTTGTCCTAGAGAATCCAAAACCCACACTGTGCTCTATTTATACTCCTGCCTTCACTCCTGATCTTTACGCCTACCATACACTGTTTCCTGTAAAATTGAAAGTTCCAGTGCTGTTTCATTTGGGTATTTGGTTATCTCATTTTTCTTTCCATAAATGCCTGCCT
>PVKC010050718.1:0-10530 GCA_004027635.1 Crocidura indochinensis
TCTTAAGAAGGAACAGAAGGTTCTACTCCTAGCTGCAGCTGAGCTGCAGCTGCTTCTAGAATCTGAAAAGGTGAAGCAAAGACTTTCTGGGCAGCCAAGAGCATATCCAACCTAGTTCCAGCCTGAACGGATGAGCTCAAGAAAGAATAAAGCTTGTTTTCTGTGTATGCCTGTTCTGTCGCTATTGAGTCCACTATAGTATGAACCAGAACAGGCAAAGGAGCACAGTCCAACACAGGCCCTGACCAGCAGTCCTAGTCAGGCAAGGCTTCAGACCCCAGCAGATGGGGGGGTGTCACTGCTCTGTAATAGGGCCACACTGAGGACAGAGTCTCTTTTGGGGAGCATGGAGATGGCCCCACTTGAGAAAGGCCACAGAAGGAACAGTGACCACTAAACTAACAACTGAACAGCAGGTGATCTAGAAGCGATATAACATGTTGGAAGAAATCATAGAAATTAAACTAAAGTTATGACATTTTTAACTACTAAGTATACATATATGTATATATATTTTTATGAAGCAGTGATTGGATGAAATGGGATATAAGGGAGATTTTATTAAATCTTGGAATGTTCTAAGTCTATATGAGCATAATGCATATATATCATGTAACTATATATGTATTTGTACATAGATATTTCAAAGATTCATCACTGATATGTCTTTATTCATATATTTTAGAAAAACATGATGCCATTGTAAAAAAAAGAAATGTATCATGAACCATATTAATCTGATTCAAAAGAAATTAATTAATTAAAAGACAATTCCTGGGAGATAACACAAAATACAAATGGCTAGACTGATCAGAACAATATGTAAACATGAAGGAGAGAAAAGAAGGGTTTGCAGGAGATTCCACACAATATGGAAAGGCAGGGGTGTAGGTTGCAAACAGAAATAATAGTAGGTCTCAGTATTTCATTAGAGGCTGGATTTAGAACAAAATGGTTTGAAGGCATAGCGGTGACCAAGTCTCTGACAGTGTCTGGGGTGACAGGTGGCAACTGAGACCACAGAGGGAGGGGCACCTAGAAATAGCAGCACTGAAGACACAGCAAGTCAGGACAAAGGTGGCAGCGCCAGATACAAAGCATTCAAATAGCCATGAAGACATGATCTGATGCTTGAATTGCGAGAGCGTTTAAGGAATTGAGTCCCAAATATAGGAAAGAGCTGGCAAGAATCCAGGGGACCTAGAGGAAAGCAATGGTCAAAATGGCGTGGGCAGTTCATGTGAGAGATACATAAAATGAGTTGTTTATTGAGAGTGACCACCGCATTCCAGAATTCACCTGTGCAAAGCCTACAGTCCAATGCTCCTTTGAATACTCTAAGCATATTTCCATCTGATTCACAGAGAAAGCAGGCTTTTTCCAACAGATAGAGAGCACGGATGAATACTCCAACCACTTCACAGAGCCAGCAAGGACCATGAACTTAAGAATTAGCTCCAAAACCATCAATTGTGCAGAAAAAGACATGAGACAATAATCAGCATCTTGGGCTAGTAGAGAAGTCTTAGACAATCAATAAAAGAGATGAATACATTAGATCTTATCAGATTTAAAACTCTTGCTCCATGAAATGCCTTGTTAAAAAAAATAAAAAAGCTGTAACAGGAAAAATATTTTCTAGTCTCATATTCACCAAAGAGGCAGTATCCACAGTATGTAGATCCAGGGGGTAGCTCCAAGGGTTATATGTGGCACTACTGCATCCCAGTAATACCAGGAGTGAACCTTAAACAATAAGCCAGAAGTAGCTCCAGGGAACCACTGGACTGTACCCAAATAGAATGCAACAAAAGAGTAATACAATGATGTTTGGGACTTAAATTTAAAAAGCATGCAATTTAAAAAGCATGAAGAGGCAGACACTTATCTGACGAAGATAAACACAGCAGAACACAAAGAGATAGATGTACAGCATCGACTATTAACAGGAAAATACAAATTAAGCCAGAAGAAGATATAATGCACACCCACCAGGATGGCTAAAATATAACCCCGTGAAAATACCCAATGCAGATGTAGGAAGATCAGATCATTCTTACTCATATCCCTGGAGGGGATGTAATGATGCAGCATGCTGGAAAACATTAGGTGATTTCTAAAATAACTACAATTGCCATAGAAGCCAGCAATTATGTTCCTGTTAGGTCTCGGTTATTAACTAAAGAATCACACAAGTGCATTCTGTGTTCACCAAAGTAAATGCTCATATATATATATATATATATATCTGATTACAATCTACAGAGACATAAAACTTTGTGAAAGCCAGGAAACAATGAGAGATTCCACCAAGTGCTCTCTCCACACCAGGTACTCTTCTCTGTCCCCTGAAGGGACTGAAGAGTGGGTTGCCAAGATATCATTCACTCAGCCTCACATCAGTTGGGAATAAATCCAAGCCACTGAGAATTCACCAATCTTTGGTTCCTTCTCAGCATTCTACCTGCATGTGCAAATGAAGCCTCTATTCCACACCAGTGAGGGCAGAACTACTAACAATAGGCAGGGCATATACCGAGGCCAGGATTTGGTTCTGGCTAATTAGCCGAGTCCTGGGCAGGTGAGACTCCAGTGTTACAGGCATGTGAAAGGCTCTCAGATATGGAGCAGCAGCACAGGTTCCTGTGTGTTGGGTGGAAAATTCTACCCACGATTCCCAGGGTGAAGAGTCCAGTAAGCTTCGGGGCTATTTGGTAACTCTTGAGAAAACTTATGGCTGTAGACAGCACTGAAGGGATGCAAAGATAAAATGTAAGCAGGACAGGCTAGAGGCCTAGAAACAGATTCCTCCTCAGAGAGAGAGGCAGGAGACATCTAGGCATCTTCAGCACATCAAGGAGAATGAAGCCTGAGCACTGCATCCCTTCAGTAGCTGAAAACCCCCCTTCTGCTCCATGCCAGGCAACACAGTGCCTGTCTCCCTGGAAAAGGTCCAGGACTCTGAAAATGTCCAGCTGGGCTGACAGCTGGTGGGTGCATCTGTCTTGATTCTAAACACCATAAACCCCATAAGGCAGGCCATGGCACAGTGCTCATCTCCTCAGCAAAAGTGCTCTGTGACTCCCTGTCAGTCACTCTGATCACCAAGGAGCTGCATCAGCAGATTCTGAACTCTGCAGGGCAAAAAAGGACATTGTACCTAAACTTTCTGAGACCACCAAACTGCTTTTTCTGGGGGTATCTAAGAGTCTCCAGTACATTAGAAGAGGACTGGAAAGAGCAGATTAATACAACCAAAGATCACTGCACTAAAATTGTTTAGAAGCACATCAGAAGCATCTGTGGCTTTCTGGTTGGCAAAATCTTGTGTATTGGTGACCAGAAGGATGTAGAATGCCTACTATGGGAAGCATTTGATTAAGGTGGCTTTGCCTTCTAACTACTATCAGGAAGACTGCTGTGGCAGCAGCTGATAGTTCCTAGGCAGGAAAATGATTCGATCTTCTAACATCTAGTTTTTCTGAGCAAGTCTGTGCATGAACCCAACTCCAGTTGGCATCTAAGAGGTCAGGGCCAGAATTGTGACATAATGTGCTTTGCACTCATGGGCTCTCTATGCCATGTCCATAGCTAACCACTTGATCTAATCTAAACCATTTCTTCTCAAGCCTTTTTTGAGGCTGAAGTTGGCTATTTTTCAGACAAGAGCTATGAGGCAAAATATTACATAAATAGCACTAAAGTAAGAAAATGCTGTGAGAAATATATTCAGTCAACAAACATCAATTTATTGAGTGAGTCATATATGCCAAAGGTAACACAGGTATAAACTTGATTTTTGCTGTCCAGGAATTTTAAGTTCAGCAGATAATATTAGTTGTATACTTAAGTATATTAAGACGATATTTTTGAAGATCCCAGAGTAGCTTAGAAAAGGAGAAAAAAAGCTAGTATTCCTCATTGGAGCTTCTACAAATGCAATGAAGAGGAAATGGCATTTGAAAAGAGAATTTGTAGTATCAGTCGGTCAATTTCAGAGTCAGAGAGAGCTATTAAAGGTGGTTTGTGACACAGCAGGGAATTTCCAAAAATCTCAGAAACAGAAACTACCCTATAATAGATAAATATAATCTTTCCATCTTTGACACTGTTATTGATGCCTAGATTATGTCTATTAACCATTCCCCTAGAAAAGATGCACTATTATAATTTTTCATGGAATCTCAAGGAGTAAGAAACTGCTTTAAGAGAAGAAACTATGATTTCTTGAAAATAAATTACAAATACATATTATATTCTGCCTTTCTAAGAATTTGTCCATTATATCATTAAATTAGTACAGGCTATTATCAATGCATTTATTTTGCAAATAGAAAGTGAAACAGAAATTAAGTGAATATTTCAATATTCTGAGTTTCTATGGAGGTAACTAGAGTCATGTCAATTTGCCACATTACTCGTCTTATTCACTGAAATTATACTTCTCAGAACTTCACTCAAAAGTATAAGAATATAAATAATAATAATATCTCATATGAAAGAGAAGTTTCACTTTTCACTCCTAAGTGGGAAAAACCCCAACAAGTCAACATGGCTTTGGTAGTTCTATCCACTCAGGGACCAGTCATTTCCATCCAGTGCATTCACCTTGAAGATCATTTCTAGGTGCACAGAGGCAACCAAAACTCCAGCCATCCACCTGTATTTCAGGCTGAAAGTTGATGAAGGGAGAAAACAGAAAAATTCCCAGATGAGTCATTCCTCATAAATTGACTGCTCAGAATTCCTCCCCAAATATTTTTGCTCTCCTCTCATTAAGTTGCTCAGTGGCACTGTTCTCAAGGCCAGTAATTATTCTGGGACATTTAGACCCGAAACAGTACTAGTATCTCCTACTGAAAAATGGGAGATTGGAGATTAGTTGTCAGTTGACAACTCTCTAAAATCTTTCAACATGCCAACTTGTAAAGGCAATAAAACTTTAAGGATTGCTCTCTAAACAAAGTCCTAAGAAACTGAAGTGTGGCTGGCATCCTGAGCCTTAAAATGAGGGGTGCTTCTAGAAGTTTGTCTGGATATCCTATAATGGCTTCAAGGGTGCTATCTCCCCTGTGCCTGGAGAACATGTTTCTGCTGAGTCAACTCACTCTGTATCTGTATCTACACTGAAGCAGACTCCCCATAACACACTGGCTCCTGAGCATCTCAGCAGGGAGGCAGTGGTAAATAGATCAGGAAAGTTGGCCCAAGTCTGTCTCTTTCTTCTCCCCTCCCTTTATGATTCTTAAATGGAATGTTCCAGAGTGGCATAAAAAGAAATCAAACAGAAAATCAAATAAATAATAATGCACCAGATGATAGGGTTGAATGACCTGACCAAAAAGGGTGTGCAGTCATTTCTGTGTCTGTCCGTCCACTGCAGAGCAGTCCCAGAAAGGCAGGCTTTGGTAAACTGCCCAGAAACTTCAGCTATTGCACCCTATCAGACCTGCCCCCCCCCCCACCAGACAGGACTTCACAGAGCTGACAGCTTGACCTGACCTCCTCTACCCAGTCCCCATTACCCATATGAGTATTTTTGGAAAAACCCATAAACCATAGGGTGAACAGGTAATTAAGCATATCTGTGAGTTGGAGTAACCTCTTGAATCCAGTCAATGAGATGTAGGACAAGGCCAAGTGTATACGGTGCCAGAGAGCTAACAAACTGCTATCTTGTACAGATAGAGGACACAGAAATGTTTAGAAACAATCAAGGCTACAAACACATGACATGTGTTTGCATGTCCTGCAGGTGGCTCACAGGTGGGACTGAGTCTGCATGGAGACAAGAACCTTCAGATTCCCACTATGGGGATCCTGCAGCCTTGTTCGAGATCAGACATGGAAAAGCAGAGCCAAGCAATGACCAGCTGTAACTGGAGTGCGAATGAGCAATGGGCCAGGCAGGTGCAATGACACTGCTCGAGACACACCATTTAAAAATGACTTTCACAGCCTGTGACAGCCTGTTAAAGCATCAGTTCAAAGAGTATTTGTGTCTCTCATTTTTGACTGAAACTTCTAGATTCTCAGTCCACAGAGAATCTATGTTTCCTGTTTCTGACTTGAGAAGCTTCTAGATTCTCAGTCCACAAAGGATCTATTTTTCCTGTTCCTGACTGGAGAAGTTTCTAGAATCTCAACCCACAGAGGATCTATGTCTCTGATTCCTTCTAGAATCTCAGCCCATGGAGCATTTATTATGTCTTTCATTTCAGACTGAAGAAGCCTCCAATGTCTCAGCCCACAGAGCATTTACCATCACCCATTCCTGACTGAAGAAGTGCCAAGAATCCCAGCATGTAGAACATGGAATGTCTCTCATTCCTGACTATAGAAGTTTCTAGAATTTTAGTTCACATAGTATTGGTGTATTCTGTTTCTGGCTATAGCGGCTTCTAGAGTCATGTTTCTTAGAATGATGGGAAGATGCAGACAACCTAGTCTCATGGAACACAGTATGCCATCTGGGAATAGCCCTTAGCAGTACTTCTAAGAGAGGTTGGCCAGGAAAGACAGCTGTGGGAACAACTGAGTGTATACCTCTTTTTGAATTGTTTCTTCTACAGGCAGTGCTGTTGCTGCTGTTGGTAAGGACAAAGGGTACCCCTGGGGTATCTAGATGTAGGTTTTATTTTTCTATAGTTTCTGCTCACAAATGCTCTGATCGGTGGGGTATTGTAGATAAGGAAGAGACTCAAACGATTCATCCTGATTCTGTGGACATACCGGACTCCAAGAAACCCATTTCCTGATTTTCCTGAAATATTTCCTTTCAGGAAATATACTTCCTTAGAGAATATATTGACTTGAACATCAAATGAATTCTGCCCTTAATTTAGACCTGCCATTGCTTTTGCTAAATAATCTTTTATTTCCTAACACATACAAGGGAGATAAAGAGACATGCAATTGCTACTTCTCAACATTCTTGTTGTTGTCCATTCACTTCTGCAGCTCAGGGACCCTGGTGGACAGTAGGAAACAGGGAAGCTGCTGTGCATTCATGTCCAAGAGGCCATGTAAAGCAGACATGTAAAAGAAAGCTTGCATGTATGAGAGGTCTCAATCATAGAGAGTATTTCTGGGAATCCAGCCCACAGGAAATTCAAATTTGGGTCTAAGCCATTAAAATCCTCTGTAAGCAGCACAAGAGCAAAATAAATTATTGGTACTGTTCTCAGAAGTGGCCCCGGATGGCTGGGCAGAGCTGGGCAGGACTGGTGCTGCCTGTGAGTGCAGACAGCCCCAAAAAACACCTGCCTGCCTGTATATGCTTGGCTTTTCCTCCTTTTTTTCATTTTTTTTTCAAAGAGAGATGAGAGTGCCTATGTTCAGGTACCCTTCACTCAGGGCATTTCCATCTCTGGTAAAGAGCAGGACTAGAGTCTCTGCATGTTAGCAGCCTGCACCAATGAAATGCCCTGCCTTTGCTCAAGTCCCAGCACTAGTAAGAATCTTGGTAGCAAGTGGCAGCATTTACAGATCTGCACAGTAGGAAGACCACAAGACTACTGTGTGTATGCACACATGCACACACACACACACACACTTGACTATGCACATACATGCCTGAGGAAAAAGAAACATGAGAACACAGATGACTGTGCACACATAAGAGTACACAAACACACATGACCATGCACATGAGAAATACAGACACACATGAGCATACAGTCATAGCATACATATGACCATACACACATGAGAAAACATGGAACACATATTATCACAATATAAATATGCATCACTATACAAAACACATGAAATGGGCATACAAGCACACTTGACTACATATGAGCATGAGAATAAACACAGGGGCACAAAATATAAAACCACATGACTACACAGATGCAAATGAAAAAGACACACCTTCAGACATATGAGCACATACACGTACATGATTTTTTCAACAGAGGTCAGATAGGGAAGACTGTGCTATTCCTTAGTAATTCCCTGATTGCTGAGATAATATCCCCACACTCCTTAGAGTACAGAGGACAAATATGGAGAACACCAAGGAAGAAAGACATACAGGAGAGAGGTTCAATGATGGCCACCATCTTCTCTGACAGTTGAACTCCAGCACAACAGCTGTGTGGACCGACAAGAGGTGGAGTGACTGCACCGCAGAACCAAGCTGGCTGAAGAGAGGAAAGGCCAGCAATCAGTGCCTTGTTCTGTTGACACTGGTCTCATGAACATTCCCTTGCAACAGGCCCCTCAGAAAGGATGGGTGCAACTGTGTTTCCTTCCGGCTCTCAGGAATGAGTTTTCAAGCAAGGGGAAGGAAAGGAGCAGCAAAACTGGGGAGGCAGTCTCACCCTCAGACCCCTTAGATCCCTTCAGTGCCCTCAGTTTCCTCAGTCATCTTAAGACCTTTCAGTCGCCCTCAGTTCCTTTAGATCCCTTCAGTCCCCTTCAGTCTCCTCAGAATCCTTCAGTCCTCTTCAAGTCTTCTTAGTGCCAGCAGTCCCTGTATCAGTCAATTTCACACAAAGGAGAAAAAAAAACTGGGTGGAGGATAAAGTTTCTGTTTCCTTTGTTCCTTGGCTCTTGGTGGGCATGGGAGTCCCAATCACTATGGTGACTCCATTATACTCCCTGTTATAATTACAGCCTGTTTACACATCCATTGTCTCCTACTGAGAAGGTGAAAATGATATTCAACAAGGTGTTTATCCTCTCTACATTGGCAAAACATCCCAAGTGATCTGCTAAGCTGAGTTATTTCAATATTTCACCAAAAGTAAGATGAGTTCATACATGCCAACATGGAAAATATTTCAACATAAAAATGTACAGAAAAACATTTTTTGCAGAAACAAAGCAAGACTTGATGCGAGAAGCTATCTGATGGCAAGAAGTGTGCCTCTGTGGAAAGCACACAGATGAAGGATTAGGGCTCCGTTGTATTATTTATCATTCCATTTTATCTATGATTCCAGACTATCTATTATTAAAAATGGAGTCTACATTCCATTTAAATTACATTATGCTCCTTGCTTTTCTCAATTGTAAGCATTCATTTCAACTGAAGGGTACACTAATGCTTTAATGCACAGAGACCATGGATACTCCCTGAATGCACTCCCTTACTACCCACGCCCAGGTTCTGGGTTGTTCTGTACATTTTCCAGCAAACATGAACTTTGATTGTTAATTATTAAGACTTTACATCTAAATATCTTAGGTAATTACTAAGAGTTTGCTTCTTAGGGTAAATGATTGTAAAAGGTACAGTTGATTGTAAATGTGCAGTTTGGCTGATGCCCAAAGAAATAAATCTGTATTAGGGATAATTATAAATAGTCTAATTGCCTGGAGTGTTAATTACCAAGGTATTTGGGAAAAGAGGGAGAAAGATGAGATTTTTCTTCCATCTTTCCTGACCCACGGGCTTGCTGAACCTACTCCAGGCACATTCTTTTTTTTTTTAATATTTTATTTTAACACCTTGATTACATACATAATTGTGTTTGGGTTTCAGTCATGTAAAGAGCACCACCCATCACCAGTGCAACGTTCCCAACACCATTGTCCCAAATCTCCCTCCTCCCACCCACCCCCACCCCCCGCCTGTACTTTGGACAGGCTCTCCATTTCCCTCATTCATTCTCATTATTAGGACAGTTCAAAATGTAGTTATTTCTCTAACTAAACTCATCACTCTTTGTGGTGAGCTTCATGAAGTAAGCTGGAACTTCCAGCTCTTTTCTCTTTTGTGTCTGAAAATTATTATTATTGCAGGAATGTTTTTCATTTTTCTTAAAACCCATAGATGAGTGAGACCATTCTGCGTTTTTCTCTCTCTCTCTGACTTATTTCACTCAACATGATAGATTCCATGTACATCCATGTGTAGGAAAATTTCATGACTTCATCTCTTCTGACAGCTGCATAATGTTCCATTGTGTATATGTACCACAGTTTCTTTAGCCATTCGTCTGTTGAAGGGCATCTAGATTGTTTCCAGAGTCTTGCTATGGTAAATAGTGCTGCAATGAATATAGGTGTAAGGAAGGGGTTTTTGTATTGTATTTTTGTGTTCCTAGGATATATTCCTAGGAGTGGTATAGCTGGATCGTATGGGAGCTCAATTTCCAGTATCTGGGGGAATCTCCATATCGCTTTCCATAAAGGTTGAACTACAGGGCATTCCCACCAGCAGTGGATAAGAGTTCCTTTCTCTCCACATCCCCACCAGCACTGATTATTCTCATTCTTTGTGATGTGGGCCAATCTCTATGGTGTGAAGTGGTATCTCATCGTTGTTTTGATTTGCATCTCCCTGATGATTAGTGATGTGGAGCATTTTTTCATGTGTTTTTTGGCCATTTGTATTTCTTCCTTGTCAAAGTGTCTGTCCATTTCTTCTCCCCATTTTTTGATGGGATTAGATGTTTTTTTCTTGTAAAGTTCTGTCAGCGCCTTGTATATTTTGGAAATTAGCCCCTTATCTGATGGGTATTGGGTGAATAGTTTCTCCCACTCAGTGGGAGGCTCTTGTATCCTGGGTGCTATTTC
>PVKC010050719.1:0-10527 GCA_004027635.1 Crocidura indochinensis
TATAGAGTCAGACCATGGGAAGGTGATTGCTTTGCTATGTGTGGTGAACAAAAATTCTAGCTGTGAGTGGTCGGAATGGCTTTTTTCTTGTCTGCATTTCTTTAACAAAAACAGTTGAATAGTTGGTTCTATGTTTTTGAGAAAAGAGAATCACCTTTCTTGTCAGGTAGCAGGAACACCAACAGTGCTTTGCAGAATTCAGTGAGAGTGTCCCTGTGTGTAAAACACTTTGATGTCTTCTTGCATTGATAGTATAAAGTTTCGCATTGACTCTCATTACATGAGCAGGAGAATTAAATTATATATGATAATGTTGGATCACAGATCCAGAGATGTTTGGAATTCCAAAATAATAAAAATTCACAATATTTCTCGAATGATTCTAGTCAACACTACATTTGCAATATTAAAGTTTACTCAGTATGCATAATATTGAGTGTATACATATTATATAATTATAAAATAGTATGTATATATTATATACATGTGAAATATATTCACATGAACACACTTCACCATATAACTGTTTCCATCCTAATTCAGGTTTTCAGGATGTGTGAGTTCTCTTCCTTAATGGAACATTCTCTCTTTCTCTCTCTCTCTCTCCTCCCTCTCTCTCACTCACTCTCATATTCTGAAATAAAACCATTTATTTCCAAAACAAACTCTTGAATATTAAATGTTCTAGAAAGTATAAGTATCTTGGATAATTTAAACACTCCAAAATTTTTATTTATTGTAGTCTTATCAATATTTTTATTTGTATATAACATGAGGGTGTATTGTGCTAAAACGATAAATTATACTCTATCAGGGGTCTCAAACTCAATTTGCCTGTGGGCCGCAGGAGGCAAAGTCGGGGTGATCCTTGGGTGCAAAGTCAGTAGTAAGCCTTGAACATTGGGAGGGGGGCGGTGATCCAAACAACTAAAACAAAACAAAACAAAAAACTTTCCTCTAGGACAGGGCCACAAAACGTTGTAAGGAGGACCATTTGTTGCCTGCGGGTCGCGAGTTTGAGATCCCTGCAGGCTAGCTCATATAATCAATTGCGATCAGTGGGTTATTGAATCATGTATAAATACATAAATCTGGGGTCTTAATAATGAATCAAGTTTATACATGGTTCTCATATATTTCAGCAATGAAACATATAAAATTAATTCTTGCAGGTATCTTAGGCTTTCACAAAATACAGTGTTATGGTTACATAACAAAAGTTCTGAGTTCTCAATCTTTTTTTTTTTTTGGTTTTTGGTTCACACCCGGCAGTGCTCAGGGGTTATTCCTGGCTCCATGCTCAGAAATTGCTCCTGGCAAGCACGGGGGACCATATGGGACACTGGGATTCAAACGATGACCTTCTGCATGAAAGGCAAACGCCTTACCTCCATGCTATCTCTCCGGGCCCCTGAGTTCTCAATCTTGAGGACACCACACAAATTCCAGGCACCCAGAAGATACATGATATTTATACTGACATGTGTATATTAAACTGTGGTCTTCTCAGATTGTGAAAATGCATCTTGCACTGATTTTGAGAATCAAAAGATAAGAGTATTATACAAATGGCAACTTTTATTACATACCTATCACAAAACTGTACACAATCAAATACAGAAAAATGTATTTTTATACCTGAATGATGTGCTTTTCTATCAGTAGTTCAAGGTATAGGATGAAGATGTCATGGCAATTTGGTAAATCATTCATTTTCAAAAATAGGCAGACTAATTAGAAGACTTTTGTAATAAATTCCCCTGGCCCTCCTTAAAATATTTCTGAATGTTTAAAAATTGAAGCATTTGTGAAGGTTCTCACCTTTCCATATGTCTAATTAGTCCTCTTTGTACTGTTAGACCCATACAAGATTCAAAGCTAAAGTCAGAAACAATTTCAAATGATATCAAAACATTGTTTAACAGCTCTTTGCTTCCCAACCATAAATGAAATGTTTGAACAACTATAGGCAGATGATCCTGCTCAACTATAGGTATCTACATTTTTTCATATTTTAACAGATTTTTACTAAAAGTATTTAAAAATGTATCATTACACTTATTTAATGCAATTTTCCACTTAAAATAGGTATGGAAAGAGTGAAATTGGAATCTTACGTTAAATATTAATGATACAAATGGTCTTGGTTTGTTTTTTTGATACATTTTATTACATCAAAGGCATCTATATGTTAATTTATTTGATCCATTTTCCTTCTTATACATGAAATAAATCTGTATAATATAGCAAATCTGAAAGTATAGAGAGAGATAGTCACCAAATTAATTATTCTTAGATATGTCATGACATCCAGACTGTGCTTAATCCTAGAACTATTTTTGTACTTGTAGCCTTTATCCATGACTAGTAAAACATTTGTATACATCTACAAATTATTTTCACTTCATAAAAATATTTCTGCTAAATTATGCAAAAATATTCTTTCTTCGATCTTAAAAGACTTAATTAAACTGAACTTCCTGTGATTTTTATTTCCCTAAATCTGACAAGTCTATGAAACTTTCGAAGCAATTTAAAGGTTAATCTGTGAGATATTTATGCATGAGTAGTTGTGATATAGAACTTCATGGGTGACAGGTATCATTCTTATTTTTTCTGATAAATTTCTATTTTACACATCTGATACTACTTCAAGATTTGCATCTCGAAAGATCCACACATATTGGATCCAGGTGGTCAAAAGTTCTGGTGACACTTGTGATATCAGTCTTCAGATATGAATTGAAATTGCCTTGGATACCTTGGCTGATGTGATCTTGTCTGAAAAATCATTGACCTTATTTTTAATACCTTACCCTGTTGTAATGATTTCTTCATGGGGAAAATTGGAACCAGCAAGGCATAGTTCCACATGACTAACGCATTGCACTGTCATTTATTTGCTATACTACGCATGTGCCTTGGGATTTATGTCATGATACTTTATCCATGTCATCACTAAAATGATCTCAAAAGGAAAATAAGGAAACAAGAAGGCAGAACATCGCATAAGATACAAAATCTTTCTCTCGCTTTCCTTGGGTAGTCCGAAACTTCCCAACACTGGGGGGCAGTAAGGAGTTGTTACCAATTTCAGCACCAATGTTTGAAATGATTCAGTATAGACATCTGACCAGCAGATGGCCAAGAAAGCTATTTTGATGACGATTAGTTTAGCTACTTAATACTATTGAAAAATTCTTCTAAAATGTTTGAAAAAAAATGACAAGGATTCTCCTGAATAATTTCACCATTTTGAATTATGGAAATTTTTTTATTTTAAATATGATTTATTAACAGGCTTGATTCCTTGAAAGAATTATCTTTGGTCCTTGCCAAAGCATTAATATAGGTACATGTTTATTACCAATAAATCATAGTTAATTATAAATTATAATTATACATTTTTAATTTAGAAGGTTTTTTTAAACAAAATGGGTAAAATTATTGGAATGGAAAACATCTGACTTTAGGAGATATAAGTGATATAAGGAGAAATATTAGTACTATAACTTATTATTTTGACTGTGATGGTGAACACGTAAATGGTGACTAGGAATTGTGGGAATTTAAAAAATGATGTCATTGCTTGCTTAAGAGCAAAGTCAAAAAGCTGAAAAAATAATCATACAGAGATATTGGAAAGGAAGACATCCTATTGAAAATACAAGATGCTTATGCTTCAATAATACTGGATTAAAATACAGTTATTGTATTAAACATTTGCTAACAATTGAATCTCATTTTCTGGGTAGCAAACTAACAGTTATTCAAAGACTAATTTGGAAAGGTGATAGAGTTGGTAAGAGGTCATAGCTCATGGCCGCACTCTGGAAATGATAGAAAAAGACAGGTCTGGAGATTAAAGTGGAAGGTAATTCTCAATAAATGTATAGCTACTTGTGAACACACACACTGTGTTAAAAAGTCCATAGTCATGTAATATGGGAGATATATAATGGCATATTTCATGGTCTCAAAACAACATGGAAAGAAGATGGAAACTTTAAATATTTATTATCTAAGGAAACACTATTAAAAGTAAAATGCAATATGTCATGTAGACCCAACTTTGACTCCACGTGATTGGACAGTGACTGTCCAACCCAGAACCCCAGATGCCAGACAAGGAACCAACACAGGGCCCAGCAACAGCACCAGGAACCAAACTCATACAAAAACCAAGATCTCTAATCCAGAGATCTAACTTTGTCAACTGCAACTGAGCAGAACTTCTGGAACAATGCTGAAAGACTATACCCTAGACTCTGCTCTAGGTTCTGAACAAAAACCAAGACCACTAATTACAGAAGACTGATTGCAACAACAGAGATGGAACAAAACTCCCATAATGAAAATGGAATATAATGAAAAACTCTCTCCTAACCTTCACCTCATGACCTACACAAATAACAAGATCCCCAGCTACAGAGTCGGGATATAATCACCCACATCTGAGTGGAAAATTTCCTGTCACCACAAAAAATCTTGGGGTGTGCAAATGAGTGAGTATGGAATCAGTAGTTGTTCCCATGGCAGTATGCTTCAAGGGCAGAAAAACCCTGTATCTCTTAGGCCAAGGGAATTCCCATTGTAATTTTCCCTATATTTACCATGCCTATGCAAAAAACACAAATAAACAAAGAAACAGAAACAAACAAAAAAAAAGAAGAAATACAACCTTTTTTTTTAGAAGTTGCTGGTCTGTTTTTTCTCTTTTTTCTTTCTTTTTTCTTTTTCTGATGGTTTGGGTTTTTGGCTTTTTCTGTGTTAATTCTTTTCGTAATCTTGTTGATACTCCCTTATTGTTTTTTTTTTTTTTCCTGGTTGGTCTTCTTTTACTACCTTTTTCTTATTTTTTTTTCTCCTTCTTCTAAATGGATACTTATAACACCTAGATGAATTCCTCTTAGGTTTTCTCTTTTTTGTTTGCCTCTTTTCTTCTTTTTTCTTTTTTCCTTTTCCTCCCAAATGGTACCAAGGTCAGACAGTTGAATGTTCATTTGGAGGAAATAAAACTGATCCCACATAAATACCAAATCTAAAGTCAATGACAACAGAATCGATATTCAATCTACAACAAGCTGTATGGGTGGGGGGAACAGTTGCACTAGCATTAAGGAGCTAAAGGAGGGAGATGTGGGATGCATGCTGGGAACAGGGGCGGGGGAGGACAACACTGGTGGTGGGAATGCCCTTCACTTATTGTCACCATGTGCCTCAAATATTACTGTGAGAGAATTGTAATTCACTTTGACCACAATAAAAATTTAAAAAGAAAGTAAATTGCAAATTTGAAAATAGTCAAGAAAAATTTTCTATTGTAATATTTGAAATAAAACCGTGAACAACAACCATAATAATATAGCAATAAAGATGAACAAACACCAATTGTGTACACAGCACATGAATCAAAAAACATATATGGAAAATAATTCCTTCTTGAAAAACTGAGGGGATTAAATAAATTGTGATTAAGAAGTTACATAACATTTCTTAAATTAGTTCAAAGAGAGTATGTGGCATGTATTAGAGATCATAGATGCTATTACTTCTGTCGGTATCTTTTTCTGTCTCTCACTTGAGAGAGCTCAGGGGTTGTTCTGAATCTGTGCTCAGGAGTCACCCTTGACAATACTCAAGGGACCAAATGTGGTGCTGGGGATTCGAAGTAGGCCCCTCTAGAAATGATTCTCTTCATTTTTAAAGGCTGGTTAAGATTTTTTCATTGACTTGCTTTGCTGAAATATGAAAAAAAACCGTGAGCACTTGTTGCATATGTAAACATTTCTAATCTTATCATGATTTGGAATTTTGATGTATAAACATTTCTAGACCTACCCTGATCCTACCCTGATCAGTGATTGGACCCTACTCTAGGGTGTGACCTGGCATTCTGCCCCTACCCTAGGGTGGTACCTGATTCTAGTGTATAAAACAGAGGTCTGTGGAAGGCTTAGGGCTTTTTGTTGGAACGGATGCTGAGTCATTGGACCTCAGTTCTTTCCACCGAATAAAGCTGATATTTCCACAAGTCTGACTCTCCGTAAGCTGTTTACCTGCCGATTCACTTCAGAACCGCTGGTTACTGGGTGGTAGACGCATTCTCCGAGCTGGAGGGGAGAGAACTCGTCCTCCCTACCTCAGTTAGCGAACCTCTCCTGGGAACAGCTTTCTACAAGCACTTTTATGTTCCTTTGTAACACAGCATTTGTAGACATGAGCTCAGACACAGTTCTTTATAACACTGAATTCCTAAGGAGAACTCAAATTCTGCTTATCAGATCTGAGTTCTCTTTTGGGTGGTGGCAGAGGGAAACCAGTGATCCTCAGTGCTTACTCTGAGAATATGCACTCAAAGATCATTTCTGGTGGTGCTTGGGGGACTCATATAGGATGCCCAGGC
Source organism: Crocidura indochinensis (assembly GCA_004027635.1). Lineage (NCBI taxonomy): Eukaryota > Metazoa > Chordata > Mammalia > Eulipotyphla > Soricidae > Crocidura > Crocidura indochinensis. Next base: position 6,407 of record PVKC010050719.1, read on the forward strand.
TTGAACCTGGATGTGCTGCTTGCACACTGTACTATCTCTCTGGCCCTCAGAACAGGTCCTTGAGAAGTTCCTGTGTTTGGGTAGAAAGTTCTATCATGTTGGAGAAAGTGAATGAGTTATCTGGTAGGGGCCGGAGAGGTGACGCATTGGTAGGGCATTTGCCTTGCATGCTTCAGACCTAGAAAGGACCTCGGTTTGATACCCTGGCATCCCATATGGTTCCCCAAACCAGGAGCGGTTTCTGAGTGCATAGCCAGGAGTAACCCCTGAGCATCACCTGGTGTGGTCCAAAACAAACAAACAAACAAACAAAAGTTACCTAGTAAACACCCTAGAGTTCAGGTCTGAGAACTTTGTCAGTAAAGAAGGGGGAATGATCAGAAAAATACCCAAACCAAAAATAGAACCTTTCTACCAAATCTCATATACCAGTCAGTTCAATATTTGATCTCATTAAATTCAGCTAGCACACTAATTACCTGCCAGAAGTCAAATAGTTCTATCCAGATTGGTAATGGCAGCCTTGTTTTTTGTCTCTTTTTAATGAAATGCTTGGAGATATTAGTAGATTTACATTCTACTATATGAATAAAACAGAGATTCCATGAAATCTTAACTTGGTTTTTCTAAAAGTAACATCTGCAGGGGAAAAGAATCATCCTACAATACCATTTTCAGAATTTTTCCTTCACATTTCCTGTGCCCTAGTAAAACTTACAAACATATCCCCTGCCACCTGGAAGGGGATGATTAAAAAACCCAAGTTTCCAGACCCGAGAGACAGCATGGAGGTAAGGCATGCCTTGCACGTAGAAGGATGGTGATTCGAATCCCAGCATCCCCGAGCATATGGTTCCCCGAGCAATTTTTGAGAGTAGAGCCAGGAGTAACCCCTGAGGGATGCTGGATGTGGCCCAAAAACAAAAACAAAAAAAAATTTCCAAGTTTCCAACTAGATTTTACTCCTCTTTAATGCTCAGTAATTATCAGAATTCTGGATTCTGGCTCCTCATTTGAGCTCTTTAGATAACTCCCTTGTATGGGGAGAAAATAACCTGAAAATGCATGATTCGTGTCTCACATGTGATTTCCTCTAAATTGTCTAAGAAAAGGGGTCTTTGTTGACTAGACCAGGGAGGAAATGAGCTTCTTACTAACCTCCTTGGACATGATCCCAGGAGGGAGCAAAAAGAAGACAGCCTTTATACTGCCAGGGGTGAACAAAAAATATCCAGGCATAATGTCTAATGTCTCTCTCCAAGATATTCATAGATAAGGCATCTAAGTGCCATGGACTCTTGGTACAGTGCTCAGTCATTGAGTATGTTTTTGCATTTTATTAACTCATGTTAGTTTTCTACTGTCTGTTCTCAGTTTGCTTTCAGAAAAGAAACCTGGATGTTAGAAACATGTGATACTATACTCCAATGTGCAGACTCTTTTTATAGTGCTCATTATCATATTACTTAGTATTCTAGATCAGAAAATCATGATTTTTCTGTGAATTTTCTGTGCTCATTCTAGACCTTGAAGTCTTTTTTTGGCAACGTTCCCCTTCATCAATGTCAATTACTCCACAGAACTAGAAAACTTTGCACGTGACATGCCAGCTTTATATTTTGAAGCACTTACCCACTCAATCTGGGTCAAATTTTTCTATGGATTAATCCTTTTTTCCATCTATGTATGAGTGTGTGTTTGTGGTGACCCCCTCTATGTCTGTTTAATGCCCATCCATATTGTATGTAATGTCTGTCTTGGTTGTATATAGCCCTTCTTTCTTGTATATAGCTATTTCTCTGTCCCAGGAAGAAGATGATGTCATTGCTGCTACTGATGTGTTCTCAGCAGCTATTTTTTTTTTTTGGTGTTTGGGCCACACCCAGTGACGCTCAGGGGTTACTCCTGGCTATGCTCTCAGAAGTCGCTCCTGGCAGTCACGGGGGACCATATGGGAACCGGGGGATCGAACCGTGGTCTGTCCTAGGCAAGGCAGCAGGCACCTTACCTCCTGCGCCACCTCCCGGCTCCCTCAGCAGCTATCTTTTCTCCCACTTCCTTTCACCATGCATGGGCTGTTGCAAGCAACTATTTCAGATTTTGAGAGATCCTCGGCTCTAGGACATGTCCAGATCACTAACTGCTCTGAACTGTTTTTTCAGACTTCACAAGACTATGTTGCTGCCTGGAGATTTGATCCAGAATTTCAGACTACTTCAAAAGACTTAAAGGGGATAAGTATACCTCTTTTCTTATGTAAATTTCTTAGGTATATTTCCTCAATATGTATAATTCTTTATTGTATATTTTATTATATAGGTGTAGTTTCCCCTCTTCTCTTTGGATATGCTAGTAGGATTTCATAGTAGATAGTATTGATAGTATCTTTTGAGTATTGTGTTTTTGATAGAACTAGGCAATAGGAATTGTTTGGTTTGTTATTATTTTCCTGTAGGCTCCAATATTATCCTGTGGCACTGTTCTTTTTGCATGGGTGCATTAAATTGGAGGAAATGTTATATATAGAGAAGGGGTTACTATCCATCTGGAATGGAAACTTCAAAATTTTTGTTACAAGGGCTTTCCACCATGCACATTTTCCATAGTGATTTGACTTAGGCTTCAGTCACTTGGACATTGCCTATAACCCCTAAACTTTGGGTCTCATCATCTTTGGATCCAGTACGGTTTTCTGCACTTACACCAGGAATCAACCTTCTACCAGAACAGGCCCTAGCACTCCCGTAGCACTTACTTGCCCCAGGATGGATTTACACTGTATATCACACTAACAATGGCTTGGAAATCATCAATAAATTAATTTCAAGGCAGATAGATAACTTTCCTGCCTTGCCATCTAACATTGAGATGATACTAGGAGATGCTTCAAGATACCCTGACTCTGACATAGGATCTGTGCAAACACTTAAGATAGCTAATTACTGAAGCCTAACTGCAATAACCATAACTGAGAAGAATCTTTCCTGGAACCATGAAGAAAAACTTTGGGGTTAAACAAATTAGAATGCCTAGAGCCTGTAGTTGGTATTATGGCAGTATGCTTCATGGGTAGGGATACCCTGTTTTTAGGTCAAAAGTATTTTCTTTTTATTTTCCTAACTTTTGCTGAGCCTATCTCTGCAAAACACAGTCACCTCTTTTATCTTTTAAATAGACATTCACCTTGTGACAAGAATTACTTTGTTTTACGTAATATTTTTGCATTTTTCTATAAAGTTAAGAAGGGTGAGATGTAGCTAATTACTTTAAGCGCACACCCTGCTTTAATATCTAGAACATATGCCTGTTTTTCCTAATCCCCTTATTCTGTTTTCCCTAAACATGCAAGCACATACCCTGTTGTAATCCCCTCTAACATCCTAATTGGCTGACACGAAGTTCACACCTTATTCTCCACCTCATTCTCCCCTAATATAAATAGTTATCCCTTTCCCACCTACAATAAACTGAGTTATTCTTCCACACCCCACTAAAAAATATCCAGGCCTTTATGAGTTTTTGTTAATGTGGAATTTGGGACCAAATTCTCATTTGGTAATGATGAAAATTACTGTCTTCCTAAATGATCTTCTCTGGCACCAACCTGACATCATGACCAGTCTTTAAAGAATAGGTAGAATTCAAATTCATTCTCTTTTAGCCTTTGATGGCATTTCTATGAATACATCTCTATACAGTATGTGGCTGGATTAGAACCTTTACAATCTAAAAGGTTATTCAATTTCTTCCCTGGTTTGTGTGTGTGTGTGTGTGTGTGTGTGTGTGTGTGCTTTCTAAGAATTTTTTTAAATTTGTATCCATTGTTATCACATGTTGCTGATTACTTAAACTCCAAGTCATAATTTAAAGAACACAAAGATTTTTTTAAAAACTCACAAATAAATTAATATTCTACATCTCCTGGGTTTTTGAGGTTACTAGGCAATGTGCTATTTTCTTTTTCATCATTAAAATTGAAGTATGTTTTATATACATTTGCCATAGTCTTATTTGAATTTGGAAGCATCGAGAAAAATATGTATTTTAAAATATGTATAGATATGCATATAAATTATATATTTAATATAAAATATGTATGACATATGTATATTTAATCTCCT
>PVKC010050720.1:0-10538 GCA_004027635.1 Crocidura indochinensis
CATAAGCACAAATGACAAATGTGTGGCCAGAGTATAGTGTGCAAGGCACTTCTTACATGTGCCCAACCCTGGCATTCCATGTAGTTCTCTGAGCACCACCAAGAGTGATTTCTGAGCCCAAAGCCAAAAGTAATCCCTGAGCATAGTCAAGTGTGCCCCTAGCCCAAATTACATAAATACTATTGTGAGCATGTGACTTAAATAATCCTGATTGAATGGGAAAATAATTGTTGAACAGAATTGTTTTCATAAGTTTGGTTTCTTCTTTTTTTTTCTCTCCCCAATTTCCTCACCTCACTTTAACTATTAATAAAATTGAGCCCTTATTTGGAAAGGTTCGCTTCATACAGACTTTGCATAGCAACACTTACACCCAAATAACCCAAATACTGCATAGCATTATCTTTAAAAACAACCAACCCTACTATGACTAAGGGGGACTTTTGCAGGAGTACAACAATGAGTGTATAATTAGAAAAATCTATTATTATGTTTTATTCTTTTAATAGATAAAAAAATGAAGCATGACTGTTTCAAGTGATATTGAAAGACTGCTTGATAAAATTTTATTTATTCAAGGCCAGAGAGGTAGTATAGTGGGTAAGGCATTTGCCTTCGTTTTTTTTGTTTGTTTGTTTGTTTGTTTGTTTTTGGGTCACACTCAGCAGTGCTCAGGGTTTCCTCCTGGCTCTACGCTCACAAATCACTCCTGGCAAGCTCGGGGGACCATATGGGATGGCTGGATTCGAACCACTGTCCTTTTGCATACAAGACAAATGCTTTACCTCCATGCTATCTCTCCGGCTCCAGCATTTACCTTCTTTGTGGCTGACCCAGCACTTTCTACAGGCCCCAAGTCACCAAAAGTGATCCCTGTACTCAAAGCCAGAAGTAATGTCTTGAGTATATACAGGTATGGCCCCAAACCAAAAATAAATAAACAAATAATAAAATTTAACTTTCCAATGTAACATTGTTTTGAAAAACATGACATGGGGTCTACCTCTTAAATATAAATAAAACATACTCATGGGTTAAAAGGATCAAACTCAATGGTAAATTAAAAAAAAATTCCATGACAGCTATATACAAATAAGATCAATTATGATAACAATTATTTAATACTACTCTGAAAGTACTTCCAAAACTGTTAGGGGGGTTGTCTTGCATGTTGCTGACCCAAGACAGAAGCGGGTTCAATCCCCAACATCAAATATGGTCCCCCAAACCAGGAACAATTTCTAAGCACAGAGCCAGGAGTAACCCCTGAGCACTGCCGGGTGTGGCCCAAAAACCAGAAGGAAAAAAAAGTGGCAAGGATAAGATTATAAGGAGCCTTAGAAGCATCCGATTTAGGCTACTAAAATAATACGATTATGATAGATAAAAATGTATCACCAAAATTAATTGACTTAATTAATTCAGTATTTAGGATATCAAAAGATTCAATTAGATGATATGCTCAGGAGTCAGGGAGATAGAGCAATAGTAGAGAACACAGTTTGCATGTATAGGACCCTGGGTCCTATCCCTCACCCACACAAAAGAAAACCTAATATATAATTTAAAATCCTGCTCACACAGCTACAAGACTATCTAGGGATAGTTTTAAGTCCTTCATCTCTTTTAGTAAGCTGATTTCCAGGTACTTTGTCAGACACAAATGTGACTGAGATATATATATATATATATATATATTTTTTTTTTTTGGTTTTTGGACCACACCTGGTGACGCTCAGGGGTTACTCCTGGCTATTCGCTCAGAAGTCGCTCCTGGCAAGCACGGGGGACCATATGGGGAACCGGGGGATCTATTTTTTATTTCATCTTATTCTATTTCAACATATGCTTATAGAAAAGACATGGTTTTCTTTTTTTTTGGGGGGGAGTGGGTTTTTGGGCCACACTCAGTGTGACTCTCAGGGATTTCTCCTGGATATGTGCTCAGAAATTGCTCCTGACTTGGGGACCATATGGGACGCCAGGGATTGAACCCAGGTCCGTCCTGGATCACCCGAGTGAAAGACAAATGAACTACCACTGCACTATCGCCCCAGCCCCTAAAAAGCCATGGATTTCTGTGTGATGTTTCATAGCCTGCAACTTCCTATAGAAGTCTACAGTACAGGATGAACTAAGACTAACAAAAATCTAAGGCCATAAAGTATCCACAGATTTGCAAAATAAGGAATTAAAAATTTGGCAAAAGGCAGAAAGCTAAAAGAAACCAATGGGAGGGGGGAAAGGATTTGGAACACTAAACATAATGTATAAAAGTAGAAAAATTACGTAAATATGCCAAAATAAATGTAGCATTTATCAGATAAAGCTACTTCAAGATTAATTTAGGGACTACTCTTGATTCTGCACTCAGGGATCATTCCTGGAGAGATAAGGGATATATACATATATCTCAGATAGCAGGAATATATATATCAGATCCTGCATATATATATAGAATCTGATATAGTGTGTCAGGGATAGAACCCACATTGAGATGGCATAGCAAACACACTACCAACTTTCTCTTTACCCCCGGTTCCTAAAATTTTCTCACCTAAGCACAGAAATCAATCATACTGCTCTCTTTGTCAATACTTCCAGAAAGCTTCTGGAACAGATTTTAATTTTTACTGACAAGATAAGAAAATGTCAATAGTATCACCCAGTGTCTAGTCTGTTTTATTCCTCTTTTGAGGCACAGCTCAGAACTGACCAAAGCAAAACATGGATTGAATTACTAAACACTCATCACACCTAGATGCAAATTAAATTCTCCCTTGGGGTTTAATTACCATGAATTTACTTATTTAGTTCTCCAGTGTTATAAAGATGACTAAAAGGTCAGTTCACTTGCATCTTAAATATTTCATGAATTGACTCCCACCACGAATCCACACACACAGCTATTACAGCAGCAGAGATGAACCCTAAGATCTCTTTACCCAGTTAATCTTAACCCAGAAGGAGTCCTACAGATGTTTGCAAATGGGGCCTAACTGGTCTATCCCAAATTTGAATAAAGGCAAGAAGTTTTCTTTTTCTTTTCTACAAGAAGTTTTCTAAAAACCTTTCCCTCAAGCCAGATCCTGGGGGGCAGTTGGTCTCTTTCACTGTGTCCCCCTGGGTCTCACTAGCAAGTAATCAGTTTATCAAAGTGGTTTGGAAAAGATGTATTCTTCTTTTTTATATGTAACTACCTCTTTTTGTTTAAAGAACAAGTATACATACATCGGGAAATGTACAGAATACCATTTTGTTTTGTTTTGGTTTGGTTTGGTTTTGGGTTTTGGGGGGGGGGTCACACCCAGCAGCGTTCAGGGGTTACTCCTGGCTCTATGCTCAAAAATCGCTCCTGGCAGGCTCAGGGGATCATATGGGATGCCGGGATTCGAACCACTGGCCTTCTGCATGCAAGGTAAACACCTTATCTCCATGCTATCTCTCTGGCCCTAAAGTACCATGTTTTCATACTGTAAGATGCACTCCCAGTGTGTCTTATGAAACGAATGCCACCTGGAGCTGAAGTCTGAGTGCAGAGAAGAGCATGTAAAAATTATGTGCATCTTATGGTCAGGTGTGCCTTGTAGAGCAAAAAATATGGTATTTGATTATTTAAGTAAATTGGGGGGGGGGGCTAGATCAATAGTACAGTCTTGCATGCAGCTGACCTGAATCACATATGGTCACCCAAGATCTCCAGGAGTAATTCTTGAGTGCAGAAATGGGAGTATCTCTAGAACACCAGCAGGTATAGACCAAAAACAAACAAGGCAAAACAAAAAGAAAGGAAATGGAGGCCCATGTGGCTTTATCTGGTTTTCTCTGTTTGATTAATGGCACACACAGGAAGAAGCAGCAATGGGGTACACTCCCTTTTCTTTAGTATCAATTGGACCCCCATACAGAGTGTAGAACGAGTTTGCTCATTGCTAGCTCAGCCCACTGTTGTCTTAGGACTAGGCTAACCAGACTAAACCTGACTCTTCTCCCCTATTTCTATCTTATACCAACTCGGGCTGTGAGAAAGCTTTTATCATATGTTTGTCGAACATGTCAGGCCACCAGAACATGCTTTGTAGCCAAAACTTGCATCATAACTTCTGTTTGCAGCTCAGGCCCAAAGCCTTTAAGTAAATAGGAAGCTGGCTGGTGCCCAGCATGGAAACTCACATTCCAGTCACCAGAGGTAGGGACAGAGGCTGTGTACAAGCACAGCTCTCTTCCTGGGAGTGACTTTTGACAAGCTATCCCATCGAGAGGGTGGAGAGTAATTAAGTCAAATAGAATGGAGATTTGAATGAGCTGTTTTGAAATAAAATTCCACTTTATAAAGTCTGATCATCATCCCACACACTTTTGAGACTTCAGAATGTACAACAGACTTGAAAACAACAATGCATCCCAGGATGGGTTTTCATTGCAAAACGCTAACACCCGTATTGCTAAAGAGAGGAAGTCTGCAACATTGATTTAACTTTATTTCAGAAACAGTAAATATTTCACCCTGTTATGCCTTCCTGAGTGAAAGCTTTACATTCCCAGTTGCAGATTTTTTTAAAAGTACCCAAAAGATGGTGATGCAAGTCAAAAATGTGAGTGATGAACTCTGAATTTTCAAGCGATTCTTAATTTGATTTCAAGCAAATTAAATCAGGAAGAGGAATATCTAGAGCATTTCAATGTTCAGGATCACATATATAAAGTGTATAAAGAACCGTGATTCAGTGTAGAACACAATTTAATAACCTTATTGAGTGTACAGAGAGGCAAAAGCATGCTGATTAGGAAAGATCTGTGGCTTGTCTGCAGGGTTGTAAAGAGAAGCTGAACAGATATTCGACAGCAAAAGTCAGCATGTAGTAGTTAAGGGTATGGGAATCAGGGATTAAGGCATTCATCCTGCTTTTCTCCCTCACAAGTGGGGTGGCTGGCAGCTAGTTATGTATTCTCCCGTATCTGGTTCTCTATGCATAGAACATGGAAGCCAAGAATGTCCTTCTTTCAAAAGACCATTCATTCTGAGGAGACTTGCTGAGCTGATGTGTTAACTCATCAGAAAAGCATGTGGCAGGAGACAAGTGTATATAACTCATTGTTAAAATCCTAAAATTCTAATTCAATTACCTCATTTACTAGAAAGGGCAACCAATACCTAAAAAACCATCAGTAGGGGCCCGGGAGATAGCATGGAGGTAAGGCGTTTGCCTTTTATGCAAAAGGTCATCGGAATCCCGGTGCCCCATATGGTCCCCCGGGCCTGCTAGGAGCAATTTCTGAGCATGGAGCCAGGAGTAACCCCTGAGCACTGCCGGGTGTGACCCAAAAACCACAAAAAAACAAAAAAAGAAAGCCATCAGTAAAGAGGATAAACCTTGTGCCCAAGGTCCAGGCTGTGGGCTGTTGGCAGAATTGCCTACAGACAAGATTCTCTACCCTGGCATCTCTCCTAGGGCCCTGTGGGCAATATCACATGGCACCACACTGTCCTGTGGGCCTCCTGGATTCCCTGGAAAGTAATAAATTTTCTGAGGAGGAAACAGAAACTAACAGGAAGGTGAAGTGAGGCCAAACAGTCAATGATAGAAGCGGGGCCACGGCAGTGTTTACTATTGTTGAACTACCAATACTATCAAATGTTTTTCCTCTTTTTCCGGAGATATTTGTTTTATCATTTGTGCACATGGGAGGGAGTAATTATGAGCAAAACAGGAAAACCATACTATTGCCTAAAAGTTACTAGTCTCGGAAAGAGACAGAAAATATTGTACTGGTATTAAATTGTTGTTTTTGCTTTCAAAATCCATCCCTGAAAGATGCAGCGAGCAGGTTGGCAGAATAATGAACACAGGTCCATCAAACATCCTGAAGAAGCCATGTTTGATTACAGGTGAAGAACTTGGAGAATGCAGCAATAAGAATCCAAGCTAAGATGAATTCTGCCTGAGACAGGAATGATCAGTGAAGGACGAATCACAAGGCATGGAAGATTTCATCTCTGAAGAATGAAGTTTTCAAAAATTTAGAGGAATAGTTGTTTAGAAAAGAGAAAGGCGAGGGTGGTGAAAAAGAATAGAGAGATGATTCCTAAAATTTGAGCCAGTAGTGACAAAGGCTGCAACAAAGGATTTGTGGATTTGTATTTGTATTTGTGTGTATTTGAATTTGAGCAAAGCACTCCTCGCCCTTGGCCAGGAAACTTTACTCTGTTAGAATCTTCTGGTTTCTGAAACGAGCTTGACTACTTGACTCATAGTTATTTCCAAATTCAGAATAGAGTGATTAGACTCTGTGCGTTATGAGACCCAACTCCAGGGCTGCCGCACAGAGGTATTTCTCAGGGATCTGGCACCCTCTGAGGAAGCTCAGACTATACAAACACCCTCCCTGTCGATGATCTTGAGAATGGTTTTTACTCTCTTGAGTAGAATTCATGGCTCAAAGCACCCATGAATGTTAAGCCTCTCCCCTCTATGCAGAAAAGTGATGGAAACAGAATCCTGGGATGACCAATGTTTCATTAAGAGTTATATGAAGCCATCTCAGCCCACTATTATCAGGATCCTGGGTTCCCATGTTCTCTCATCTCACTATCTGGTATCTTGGAAAACAAAAAAAAATTCTCTCTTCTTCTCAGTCCTTTAAGAAAGGTTCTAATATCTGTTTTTTTCTTACTCTGTAATTTCTTCTTATCTCCTTTGCTAGCACCTTTCTTCCATCCAATCTACCTTGTAAGTGTCCCAGTGTTACTTGTATATCATTCTTCTGATATATTAGATTTTCTTTTTTTTTTAAAGCTTTCTTTATTGAGTGATAAAGCTCTCCAAAATTTAGCCATGTGCACCAGCCCTGAGCATGTTATATTTTCTTTAAAAAAAAAAAACTTTATTGATTGATTGATTGATTTTTGAGCCACACCTAGTAGCGCTCAGGGATCACTCCTGGCTCTGCACTCGGATATTGCCCCTGGCAGGCTGGGGGACCATATGGGATGCCTGGAATTTCCCAGGTAGACCGCATGCAAGGCAAATGCTCTACCACTGTACTATCCCTCTGGTCCCTGGTATGTTAGATTTTCATTCATTTCTTCAGTGATCCCTACACTTAGGGTTTGCTGATCATCTACAACTCAACATCTTTCCCCCCTTTTTTTTCTTACTTTCTTTAACGCATTTATACTTGGCATACAACATTAACTCACTTTGGCATCTTTCACTTACTATTATGCATTTATTTTAGCTACTGTTGCTGCTGCTGTTGTCTGGGAGCCACGTGCAGCACTACTCAAGGCTTATTCCTGACTTTGTGCTCTGGAAGAACTCAGAGAGATCACATGGGATGCTGGAATCAAGTCCTGGTTGGCTACTTGCAAAGCAAACACCCTGTCTGCTATACTATCTATCTGACTCCAATGCCTTCATGTTTTTCTTTACATGCTGAGCAATATTCCATTGTTTTTCCTTTAAAGATGAGGATGTGGGGCCGGAGAAATAGCACAATGGTAGGGCCTTTGTCTTGCACATGGCCACCCCGGGCAGATCCCAGTTTGATTCCCAGTATCCCATATGATCCTCCAAGCCTGCCAGGAGTAATTTCTGAGTGCAAGGCCAGGAGCAACCCCTGAGCGCTGCCAGATGTGCCCCCCCCCCCAATAATAAAAAAAAAACATAAAACAAAGATGAGGATGTGCTTGGTATTTCCAAGTTTTATTAACACTGTTATAAAAATTCACAGCAGGTGTTTGAGGGGACTTTACTGTTGTGTAATTTTTTAAAGTTATAATTTCTGTTTTTATAACAAGCAACAGTAAAGCTACCATTTAATCTTCATATCTTATAAAGCTGAAAATACATTCAAACTACATGTAAACATTAAATTAGAATTAAACGGAAGCATATCACTGCAGCGAAAGTGAAGTCTAGTCTTATTTGAATTCCCTGTCATTTCTTCTCATTTGCTGCAGGTTCAGGGACTGCTCTCTGAAGCCAAGGTTGTTCTTCCTTCCTCACGAAAAGATTCTTATACAAACAACCTGTCCAACCCAAATCTTTTCCAGATAAACATGTGTTTCCTGCTAAGAACGAAAAGAATCTTGCTCTGTAGCTTGGTTTATTCCATTCCCCCCAACTTTCCCCCTCCCCTTCTTTTTTTTCTTTTCCACTAGTAGATGAAGTCCCCTCAAAACACTCAATCTATGATTTTATGTTTTGAACAAAACCTAACAGGATATTATCCCCAAGAAAATATGATGCCTAGTCATTTCCTTCTCCAGATACACAGCTGGAATGGAAGCAATGTTGTGGCCCTCGTGATGCTGATTCATCTAGATTTTGAAGACGAAGGCACTATTGCTCACTGTAAACAAATTCAGAATTGAACTGAGGGTGAAATACCTTTGTCAAATTTCTTACAACATGTATGCTGTAAGACTGTGAAAGCTTTGACTACAGCTAGTTTCTTTAATTTTTTTTTAGTATTATCTTTAAGCATGGTGATAGTTGGGTATGTCATAAACAAAACACCCCTTTCACCGGTGCAACCTTTCCACCACCAATGTCCCCCAATCTCCCTCCTCCCCCAACCGCCTATATTTCTTGTTTTTAAAGGGAACAAAAGAGGAGACAGCTGTCATTTATATCATAAGCTCACTTTCTGTCATACTAACAATTCAGAAGCATGTATGAGCTACTAAGTAGAACATTTTCTTTACTTTCTGATCATCATATTATGCTGCAAACAGGAACAAAACTAAATTTTTGCTTGTTTGTTTGTTTGTTTAGTTTTGGGGCCACACTTGGTGGTGCTCAGGGGTTTCTTCTGGCTCTGCTCTTAGAAATCGCTCCTGACAAACTCAGAGGACCATATGGGATGCCAGAGATCCAACTGGGTCCATCTAGAGATGGCCACGTGCAAGGCAAATGCCCTGCTGCTGTGTGATCACTCTAGCCCCAGGAACAAAACTAAATTTAAAGTGGTAAAAAAAACGAAGCAAAGGATTTGTATTGTCAAGGTTTGAAAGCAGTGGTGAAAATAGTTTAGAATCAATGGTGAGTTCTCTCCTTCATCATCCAGTGTTGCTGATCCAGTGCTCTCAAAATGAAAACATCGCTTTGGTCAAGGACAAATGTGACCAGACATTGAATCAAAGATAAAACCATTTATTAAAGGGTTCTTTATTAACATGAAGAATTAGTTTGTCTCTTAAAAAAAAAAGAGACATAATTCTTTAGAGATAAGGTGGTGGGAGAAGGTCCCATGGCCTTTGTAGTTCATCTAGATATCGACAGCAGAGTAGAACCAATGTAAATAGAGATTAAAAGAAGACATTTTGGGCTTAGGGGAGGAATAATTCCAAAAAAACAGACATTGAGAAAACAAACCTTTTTAATCTAAAGGATGCCCAGAGGGTAGCAGGGGAAGAGCCCCCAGGGGGAAAAACAGGGAACTTCTTCAGTGACAGGTTGCAAACTATTTTATCTTATACGCAGTAGGAAATCTGGAAAAAAAGTCTTGGACCGTGGCATGCTTTTTCTGAGCTAAATGTTCAGTGAAGTTCTTTATAACTCAGAGTCTCTGTTGAGTGAAACCAACTTCCAAAAATAAGAACATAAAGATATTTCAGAACAGCAAAAACTTCATGACCCAAAACCTTCACTAAATAAATAAACTAACCCTCCTTTTCTCCTTCAAGAAGGAAGATGATAATCCTCCAAGGATGATAAGAATTTTAGAAAGTAAAAATGGTGAGTCAAAAAATTAACAACATGGGCCCGGGAGATAGCATGGAGGTAAGGCGCTTGCCTTTCATGCAAAAGGTCATCGGTTTGAATCCCGGTGCCCCATATGGTCCCCCGTGCCCGCCAGGAGCAATTTCTGAGCATGGAGCCAGGAGTAACCCCTGAGCACTGCCGGGTGTGACCCAAAACCAAAAAAAAAAAAAAAATTAACAACATGTAGGAAAATAAACAATGATGGATAAATAATATTCTACAGAATATCGAGGTTTCAAAAGAGAAATCTAAAGGCATTTTAAACACTAAGAAAAATCTGTAAAAACAAGAAGGAAGGTGACACTGGAGCAGTGGCGCAAGTGTTAGGGCGTTTGCCTTGCACGTGGCTGACCTAGGATGGACACAGGTCCGATCCCCACAGGCGTTACCCAGTGTCCCATGTGGTCTCCCGAGCCAGGAACAATTTCTGAGTGCAGAGCCAGGAGTAACTCCTGAGTATCACAGGGTGTGCCCCCCCCCAAAAAAAAGGCCAAATAAACAAGAAGGAAGGTAACTACAATTAAAGCATTTTAAGGTCCATATTTGTTCATCCATAGATAATGTAAGTGGCAAACTTTAGACTTAGCTACTCACAAAAAAAATAAATAAATAACTAAATTAAAAAAAGGGGCCGGGTGGTGGCGCTGGAGGTAAGGTGCCTGCCTTACCGCGCTAGCCTTGGACGGACAGCGGTTCGATCCCCCGTGCTCCATATGGTCCCCCAGGCCAGGGGGGACTTCTGAGCGCATAGCCAGGAGTAACCCCTGA